>JAHREE010000567.1:11332374-11439149 GCA_033628505.1 Tringa tobata | reverse complement strand
GTTGACATGGTCCTCATGAATATGGTTTAGTAATTTTTATTCCTATTTCTTATTTATTTTTTTGTCAGAATTAGGTTGATGGTTGGACTAGATGATCTTTAAGGTCCTTTCCAACCTAGACAATTCTATGATTCTATGATTCTAACTGAGCACAAGCATTTGAAGAGAAAAGGGAATAATCTGTTCTTGGTGTTTTCCATGGATGTAAATAGAATGGGACATAAAATAAAGGACCACAAATTGCAAAAAGAGAAAATTAAGATTAAGCATTAAGAAGTTCTCTCAGATAGTAAAGGTTATTTAGTCACTGAAATAGATTGCCTAGGGAAGCTGTGAAATTTTTATCATCAGAATTTTAAAGAAAAAAATAGGAGAAAATGTCAAGAACATCTTGGGTGTAATTGTTAAAGAAAAATGCTAAATATAACTGTCCTGTCATGGTACAATGGGAAGGACTGGAGCCCCTCTAGCCTGAGTTTCTGTGAAGATCCACTGTTTCAAATAGCTGTTAAGTCTGGCTTAACGGCTGTAGTGGCCTGTCAGCTTTTATTTAGAACCAGAAATTATTCATCACCCTGATTCATGAAACCTCCACTCTTAAGCAAGCCTAGGAGTCAGGTTAATAACAACTCAGAAACCTTCACTAATTTAGTGGGAAAACTTTATTTTAAGATTTTATACAAGCGTGTATCACCATAGTAATTTAAAATCTTGTATGTAAAATTATTGCAACCCTTTTCCTGGCATCTCTGAAACAACTTCCTTGCCCAGCTAACAGATAGCAATATTCAGAAAGTAGAAATAAGTAGGAGAGGGAGCAATTCCAATTCTGTGCTCAGCTAGAGAGGAGGGAAAGTGGAAGGAGGACAGGCTGTCAGACCTAGCTGGTTAGCAGTAAACAGCTTTGACAGTTCTAGCATTGCTCCTGCCTGGGTTCAGCAGCTCTGTGTGATCCAAGAGGTAAATGCACACCTCGTGACATCTCAGACCGTGTCAGACTGCCTAGAGCATACTGCACTGTCGCAACGCCTCCCGTTGCCAAATGGCAAGCGCCCGGTGCCAGTGGCTTGCCCTGATCTAGAGCAAGGTTTCGCTGAGGTATGCATCCAAAGGTGGGAATTGTGGAATGGGCTGTTCCTGCTCTCTGACAGCACCTAGCCAGGTCTTAGTGCTGTAGGTATAGGATTACAATTTGATGCTATAAATGTCTTAGTGTCAGGACCTTGAACTTCCCGTGTTACCTGTTGTATTATCTGTTTGACAGCACACAAGTAATTCCTTTTTAATGACTAAAGACAAACTTCCAGAAAGCCAAGTTGCAGTAAGAAGTGAGCAGCCTAAGTCATACCAGCCCACTAATTAGAAGAACATAGGAATCGTCCTATTACAAGGGTCCATACATCTTGGTATTCCCTTTCTATCAGTGGGCATAAGCAGATGCTTGGGGAAGAATAAAGACAAGACCATTTTTTTTCAAAGACCCAACCTAATGGCTGATCCCAAAACTTGCTAAAATGGATGTGGTTTCTATGTGGTTAGTAACACTTGAGGGTTTCCATGGACTTCTCAATTTTCCCCTGGAGTCCCATTTCAACTTTGGCATTCACAGTATCCTTACTGCTCATATGGAAAAATTTCTGTTTAGATACTGAGCTATTAACGCAAAAGGATTTATGCCATTACCTGGCTATGAAAAAACAAAGTAAAATATTGGTGTCTGTCTGAAAAAATGAAGCCATCTGAAAATGTAGCCCACAACTTTCTGATAGGAATCTGCATGTTAACATCTATGATCCTTGATATTTTGATATACCAGAAAATTTAATAGACTTCATGTGGCAACAGCTGCCCTTCTTGTGATGCCAGTATTACAGATATGAAAAGTACAGAAATGAGAGCAAAGAAAAGAAATCTAAACTAATGGGGGAAAGGAGGAGAGTGGAACCACTGCTAGATTTGTCTTCCTGAAAACTGCCTGATTGCTTTTCAGATCTATACTTTTTTTTTCCCCTGTTGACAGGCAAAGCTTGGGAATAATAAGTACTGCATGAATTAAATCCATCACACTTGACTGACTGGATACCATGTACTGGATCTTCAAACCAATCTGGGTTCTATCAGTGTGCCGCTATTGATTTCTGTACTTTGACAGAAAATAGCTAAGAGACAAATGATGGGGGGGAGGGAATCCTACGGACATTTTTTTTGTGTTACTATAGCTATAGCTAGTAGCTAATGTAACTCCAGATTCCCCCTATCTAAAATACCACTGAGCCTGTGAGCATGGTTTTGTACATATCAGTCAATAAATTTTAAATATGTCTCTGCACACTGTTCTTTTGTGTCTCTTTAAGAAAGGATTATTGACAGCAAACCAGGAGGGTAGTTATTCTTGTCCACCTACAGCATGCCTGTTCCGAAGCATCAGCAGCTTCCCCCTTTGCAGTACAGCCATTCTGTGTCGGAGATACCAGCCATGAACTCGGATGAGAATGTAAATCCATCTCATCAAAATGGAAATTGGCAAAGATGTTGCACAGGTCTTTCACCAATCGCTGTTTATTTCACTCGATATTTTTAATTCTCGGAAAAGTACTAGCTTTGAAAAGTTCCAAAAAGTATTTTATTTTATTTCCTTTTTTTCTTTTCTGGTTTTTGACTGTTTCATTTTACTTTGTCTAAGAAGCAGCAAATCCTGTCCCTGGCTGGACCTCAGAGGAGACCAAAAATGCTCAAGAGTTGGCTTGTGTGAGTAGCGGGGACTCCTGCTGGAGTACTGGGCAGCTACTTGTTATTTCTGATGACATGTATAATGGAGTAGCAAATGTTGAATATTCCATAGAGTGCACTACAAATTGCTCCTGGGCACGGCACTCTGGTAAGACTGGGGAATGAGCGGTTTCAGCTGAAGTTTTGCTGTTTGCCTTGTGCTGCACTCAGGTAAAACACAGTACCTTTCTGCCTTGGCATTCATCTCTTCACGTTCTTAATCCTCTGGGGCAGGACTGTTTCTCCTACGTTTGTCTAGGACTTGGAATAAAGTTTTCATGAGGGGTCTGTAGGAGCCACTGTAATTCAAATCATCAGTGCTCAAAAGGGGGTTGTGTATGACAGCTGGGGGCTCTACTGAAGTTCAGCACCTTCCATGCTGGGCAGAAGGACAAATAATGCTACAGTCTCCTCCCAGGATTCTAGATTTCCTTTTGATTTATTCTTTTTGATTACTTCATTTTGATTACGATTAAATCATAATATACTGTTAAAGGACTTCTCTGTCCATAAGTGAAATCCAATTGGGTTCATCCCTGTTAACATCTGTAGCACACTTCACCTGAGTGGTTATGGTAATTTTGGGTAAATTCTGTATTTTGTCAAGGGTAAATATGCGTTGCTGAAGGAAATGTATGCAGCAGTCACTGGTTTGCAAAACATGTTGCTCTGTGGCATTTTCCACAGTTGGCTCTGTTACAAAGAAATGTTAAGCTTTACGTTTTAATCTCTCCTGAGGGAAGAAGACTTTCTGTATCTTTCCTCTGTCTACTATTTGAAGTACTACATAACCTAAAAAACAGGAAACACTAAGTCATTTTTGCATTTAATAACATACTGTAATAATGAAGTACAGATCTGATTACTAAAACCTTCCGGTATCTGTAGTGGAAGTTCCCTACTAGCATAGGAATCTTCTCTAAAAACTCATTTGTATAGTACTGTTTTACAGTAATTCCTCACAACTTCTGAGTAATGTATTCTAAAAGAGCATCACAGATCTCCCCAGCAGGTATGGCTTACTTTAACTGGCATGAGGGGACAGCCACCATTCCCATGGCTGTTCAGGAATGCATGGTGCTAATGGAGGGTGTTAAAGTCCCTTCCTCACATGTCAGCTTGTTCCTTTCGCTGGTGAAAAATAGGATTTCGAACAATTATTTTTGCAATCAGACATGGGAACATTTGGGAGAAACAGTCAGTCATGTCTGTTGTTCACAGTGATACTTTGTTTAAAAAAATTCCCAACAAACTATATAAAATAAATCAGTGTGACACTCCAGATCCCTAATCCTCTTCATCATATTTGATTTTACATGATCCAGAAAGTGTTTCACTGCCATATGTAAAGCCCGTTTCAAGGCTGTTGTTTCAGCTCCTTGACAACACGTCTATGGCACAATGGCTGGTTTTCATTCCCTGGAGGCAGCTACTTTCCCTCTTACAAGTTGCCGATGCCACGCGGCAGAAGGGGCCTCGCTCAGGGCTCAGACTGAATTCCCAAATCTCTTCAATGACAGCAGCAGCGTCCTTCATGTTTCTGTACCATGTTATGGCTGTTGGAGGTGGTGAGCTAATAAGACCATGTCTGATGGGAATTCTTACTCCTGTACAAGAGTCTGGTCCAGAATCAGGCTCTCAGTTTGTCTAGAAGGCTCTTTCAAAGGTGGGGTCTTTTTCAGCCCAGCACCGTGAGATAGCTTAGACAGCTTGTGATTAGAAGCTTAAGAATTAAAACAGGCAAAAAAGCTTTGGTAAAAATGAAAGCTTCTTCTCTAAGAGCAGCAGAACAGTATCAGAGCAAAAGCCTCAGGACAGACTGCTTTGTATATTGCACTTTCGCAGTAATTCACTATTTAGGTTAAGAAATTATGAAAATCAATTTAAATGGCTACTGTTTAAAAATACCTTTCCAAGTGGTATCTACTTTAAAGTTGTCTGCATGTTCACTTCTAGAAATTTTGGGTGTGCTTCACTGAAGAATTTTTTTTATTATTATTTTGTGCACTGTCAAAATGAGACAAGTTCACTATTTCAGCCCAGGTAACAGTTGTTTTTTCTTTGAAGAGTTGTGGACCCCTGTTTGTCGTAACAGTCCAGTCCTTAAACAACTTGATGCACACTAACTTAACATTTTCAATGTGAATTTCCCTTTATTTTAATATTGTCTTAAGAATAATGGGGATGTCTTCAGCCTCTACAAGTTATTGTGGTGGCTCTCTTGGGTCGGAGGAGTTTACCTTCACTTAATTAAGAAAATTTCTCCATGTTCAAAAGCAAAGTGACAAAAAGGAGCTGTCAGCATCTCTGGTTCCAGTAGAAAAACCTGTGCAAATAGAAACAAAGATGTTTTCACTTTACAGAGCAACTGTTCCTAAGACATGATTAAAAATGCTCAAATTTCCAATAATGTATATATAACATATTCCTTTCATCTGCAGCATATTGATAGGAAACCTTAAACAGCAGATGCTCTGTGGGACTTTTAAACTGAAGTCCAATCTATATAGGAGACAGAACTTATAATGAGACATAATGTAGTTGCGAGACAAGGCATCAGAGGCAATTTCCTGAAGGAGAGAGTGAGATTTAATCACTTTGGGCTACTTCTGCAGCTACAGCTGAGGCATGTTCTTTGCTCTGTCAAAGAGGGAGATGCTTGTCAAGATTGTTAGCAAACTGAATTGCTGCCAACCATTTACTCAGAGACAACAGATGATTCTCATAGACCATTTGTTTTATTTCTGCGCATTTCATCTTGTGCTATGCTGTCTTTCTAAAATCCATGGCCTTTTATGTTACAACAACAGGACATTAGCAATTATTGCTGTTAAAGTATTGCAGACATAAGCAAAGCCCCCTCTCTGCTACGTTAGGCATCAGAGCTCGGTTCAGTTATTATCTCTGACAGTTCTAGAAGTTCTAATTCTAACAGCTTTAATTACCTCAGGGAAGTAATTTTGCAATTTTTGATTGATAAAAGTAATTTTTCAGCTACTTGGAGTAGACAGTCTTGTGTTACATTAAGTGGGATTTGACTCTCCCTGAAAGACTTCCAAGACATTGGAACAAGACATTTAATGGCATAGAGGTGGGTGACCTTCCTAACTGCCAGCCACGGGGAGATGAGGGGGATGAAATCCACGTTATGTCAAGATTCCTATTTTCTGCAACTCACATAAAATATTAGCCCCAATTAGCATTCTTGTTGCCAGTCTCAGCTAACATTCTGTTACAGCAGTGTGAAGGAAAAGACATACCCAGCAGATAATCAACTAGGTAATTACTCAGGTAATTAGTAGGCAGTAATTCCTAGTCCAAAGGCAGGACATCGACTTTCTAACCAGGAGCTCTTGGACCGTTCTGCCAGCCTCCATGCTGTGTAGTTGCTGCCACTTGACAGCAACATTTTTCCAGTCTTCCTCATCCTGTCCTCTCCTGTTGGGATTATTTGCAGCCTGTAGTCTCCATCTTGATTTCTAGGTTGATTGCACAGATTGTAACTCAGGGCAAATTTGGCAGAAGGACTAAAGGAGGTAAGGCAAGAAGAGACAGATGGGTGAAAATGACATTGACCCAATTGCCTTGTCTGAACTAGATGTAAAATTATATCCTTGTCCCATCACTCTCCACATATCAAACAAATAAATTTAGTATTCCTGTATTAGTTCTGTGGCATCATTTCCACAGCCCGGGGATGAGCGTTCCTGGAGTGAATGCTGTCCTGTATAATCATTTGAAGCAAGGCTCACTGTCACCATCTTTTCTCCCCTAATACCTGCAGCCAAGCATCTTCCCAAGCTTAGACCCTTCCCACAGGCTAACAGCATCAACTAAAAGGCCCACCAAAGCCTGTTAACATGGATTCCATGCTGTGTCTTGTGCATCATCTGATGTTGATGTGCCTCACTAGCAAGTTTTACTTCACTGGTTGGGAACCAGTGCTCTGCTGTAGTCCAGGATGCTGCAGCAAAAAATCACAAGCAAGTTCTCATTTTATTTGTATCATCTAGTGAAGGAGGAAGGAGAGTAATAAACTGCTCCTAAAAAATATAGCTTTACAGTAGGTCATAATTCAGGACAATAACCTAACTGGAATCTCTGTCCAGGATAAACATCACAGATATCAATATACTCCTAAAAGTGGGTAGAGGATCTAAATAGTTTCTTTGAAACACCACAGCTATTATCAAAAGCAAGAGCATATTCCAGGTGATTAGCATCCTACAAACCACTTAGTCTTATCTAGGGCCATGTCATAAAGGAGCTTGAAAAAAGTGAAAAAAAATAGGTTTGCATGGCAGTGAATTGGGAATGGCATCACCAGTTTCAGTGCAGAACAAGTGAGAAAAGAAAAATATGGTACAAATGATTATGGCTAGAGAAAGGAGAGAGGATGGGTGGGCTGGAGAACCCATTTTCCAGACAACTTGAGATACCCCATTTTCCTTTTAAACCAGTAATTTTCATGAGAAACTCACTTCAGCACTCAGAAATTTTTTCTTAGAAATTTAAAGATGCAATAAGAGTGTGGGGGCAGTATGCAAATGCAGAAACCAAAGTTCTCAAAAGCAGAGGGAAATTAATGTTGGTGGCAGAGGGACTGTTCATTCTTTCATTTCATCTACTTGCAATCAGATTTTGAATTTTGGTGTGCTTTCTTGGCCAAGAAACCCCTCTTTTGATTTCCATGAGATTCATTCAGGCTATTGAATTGTCAGGGTATCCATAATTTATAGAGGTAGCGTTTTGTGATTGAATCTTTTTTTCTTTCTGTTTTAACAAATAAAAGCAAATACCATTACAATATTCACACTCAGAAGAGCATTTTCCCTGTTGCATTTAATACAATTTCATTAAGTTAGCACAATCCAAATTAAAATGTGAACAACATACTTGTTTAATATATCAAAAGCAAATTAAGTCTGGATTTGAAAAGGTGTTAAAGCATTTCCTTTCATAAAATAGAATTAGTTCTAATTTGTCTCTGAAGTTTTAACTGAAATGAATTTATTGTTGAAATATAAGCCAGTATTTTAAATCCAAGCCTAATGCAATTAACGAAATGAGGAAACTTTATAAGGTTCAAATGAATATTGTTGTTATGCTTACAAGCTGAGGAACAGATCAACATAGCTCTACTGAAATTATTAGAGCTACGTTGGGTTACCCCTTTGAAACTTATGACCATGGGAGAGGCCAGGAACAGAGAAATAAAGAAATACACAAATAAGCAGAAAATCTTCATACTTTTAGTAAGCTTTCTACAGGTAAATTTTGACAATGTTTAAAAACATGAACACATTATCTGAAATCCAATATTAGGTGTAGATATGGACTAGCACTGCAAAGATGTCTTACTTGAGGTTACAAATTCTCTCTTCCTGTGTTTGCATTCTTTTGTTTCTGTTCTTTGTACTGTGTGGTGAATGAGTTTACTGAGCCTAATGTGCACACAATTGGCAAACATAATATATAAGCCTTTGTCTAAATTGCTGAATTTGGAAATGTGACTATTTTTTCAAGAAGGTAATTCAGTTGTAATGGAAAAACACCATACAGACAGTTAAAACTAAATGACAGAATACAAACTGAAAACATCAGATGATGACACCTAAACAAGCAGCCTGATTTAGAAAATGTTGAAATTTGATGATTAGATTGCTTTGTTGGGCAGCTAATTCTGAATTTAATCCTAAATTTTAGGCACCTGTTTTTGGAAAGGTTTGCTCTTGGCCTCAGGTTTTTTTTCTGTAAAGTCAGAATAGTGATACTTCCTTTCCTGACAGAGATGGTAAGAAGATTACTTCTTTTCACACTGCTTTGAGTATGGAAAGTCCTATAAAAGCGTTATCTGAAAATTCAGACTGCTCTAGTGTTATCCTGTTACCCACTCATAGAGACAAGTAATGGATAATTGGGTTCCTGCTTACCTTCATTAGATAAGAGATTTCCCATTTAACTCTATCAATAGAAAGATTAAGAGTCCTTGTTACTCCCAGAGAATAAAGTTGCAGAGGACAGGAGAAGTGAATAATAGTGTGTGTAAAGCCATGGTTGGAAACCAATAGAACTGTTGCAATAAAGAAGTTTCAGACTATGAAATACCCTCTCTAACCTTTATGGTCATACTTCCAATTCAATACATGGAGACACATTACTCTGTATCATTTGAGGCAGAACAAAGCAGCCCAGTAATTGCATCAGAAGTTTACAAGCTGACTTCAGATTTTCACACCTGTCACAGAATCACAGAATTATAGGGGTTGGAAGGGACCTTTGGAGACTGTTTAGTCCAACTCCCTGCCAAAGCAGGTTCACCTAGAGCAGGCTGGACAGGAACGCATCCAGGGTTTTGAATATCTCCAGAGGAGACTCCACAACTTCTGGGCAGCCTGTTCCAGTGCTCTGTCACCCTCAAAGTAAAGAATTTTTTCCGTGTGTTCAGACAGAACTTCCTCTGTTCCAGCTTGTGTCTGTTAAAGACAGATTAAAGTCCTTCATGTGAATTAAAGTCTATCATGTGAAGACAGATTACAAGACTTTCCTGTGAGTTAGAGCAGAGCCAGTGGAAAGGCATTTGGAGCCCATTTTGACTTTCATGACCTCTTCAGTTTAATAATTACTTATTACAAGTTTTTCTTTTTGCTTGTTGTAGCTCTGGCATGTACATAAAAGTGAGGTGCTGTTAACTCCTTTTAATTCTCATGGCCCATGACACAACTGCACAGGCTTTCCCTCTGGAAACTTTCTGATGTTGCTAGCAGCATGTACTAGACAAAACTAATAATGTTTTCTGAAGACTCAAAGATAGTTTATTCTCTGCTTCTATCAGGCTGAATTTTGATACACGAGAGAAATCAGTTCTGCGACTCTTGTTGCTTTCTTTCTCTTCTTTTAGCCAGGAAACACATTAAAAAGTACTTCCAGGCAAAGATAGTTGTTTCTGACTGTGCCGTGTCTGTAGGAAACTACATCTGACAGAGTGTAAGAATGTTTTTTCCACAGCTGCACAATATTTCTAAACTATTCTCTGTATTTATCTGCAGTGACGTTACAAAAGTAATCTGCCTTTATGGCTACAAAGCTTAATTACTGTAATTCTGCTTTAGTTTTGCTTCCACTGGGGCTTCTCTGCCTAATGCAGCTCTAGAGTAGCATTTATTGGCACATTTATTTCTTGGAATAAACTGATGTGGAGGGTTACCGTAGGGTGCTGTCTGCCTACAAAGTGTCAGGTAGACTGTAACTTACCCTGTTAATTTTTAAAACCAGTAACAGAGAGACAATATTATATTGCAAGGACACCTTTGTGTATCACCTCCCTAAAAGCTCTGTTTTGAAACTACCCATATTTCTCAGGTTTCCACTGTCCTTTCTGTAGTAACCAGTTTCCTGTTGCTGTTGGGATGTCAAAAAAGTGATACTCTTCGGATATTTCTGTCTATTTTGAAATCACCAGAGGGAAAAGTTGCTCCCACTATACTAATTATGGAGCATGCTGTTTGGGTAGCACTGAGGCTGATATTATGTGCATCTAGGTTTATAAATAGCATCTTTGTTTATGTGTTCATCTTTCCTGATAAATACAAAGCTACCATACAGTCAGCACTTCAGGAACACCAGTAGTGGACAACCAATATACAGCTCAAATATATGGTATTGGTAACATCTGTGTTAAAGATGTCATAAACCGTGGTCGTGCAAGGTAGTCAAGAGTTCACAATTACCTTCATCTTTCTGAACATACCTGTTGTCCTTACAGGTCATGGCAAACAATTGACATGCCATGCTACAACACTTGATTTTCCAGAGGGCAGGTCAGATGCAGACCCATAGCCTTGTCCCGTATCCCCGTGTTGTGCCCATTGCTCAGCAGAACTGCAGAGGAACGCACACGGGCAGATAGCAGCTTCTGGAGCTGAGCTTCCCTCAGCCCCTGGAAGAACATCTCCACACAGCCCCGGCTGGACCTCTCTAAAGACCTTATTTTTTTTCCTTCCTCCTTTCCAGGTGGTTACTTTGCAGCTGCTCCACTGCGTTGTTTATAAATTTAAAAATAATCCCTATCAGTTTCTGAAGCACAAACAAACTATGTTTTTTCGTGGCATACTAGCAAACTCTTAAATAACTAGGACATTGTATTGGTGATGAGAAAATAAAGAATTTACATAAAGAACAGCTTGCCAAACTATAAACTTCTTCTGCAATCAAGAGAAAAATAAAACCTCTAGATTCTCCTAGCACAATTTTTAATTATTATTCTGTGCTATTATTTGATATGAATATTTTCAGTAAGACTGTAGAAAAAACATTGCTTGTAATCATTTCATAATGGAAAAACATTCATATGGGTCAGGCAATGTCAAGAAGACTGGGAATATATCAGTAGGCCGCAAAGGTCAGCAAGGTACAAAAATACTTAATTATGATGTGGCCTGTTTAATACCCATAGTTAGAGAAAAGTAGTCAGATTGCAAAATATTGGTTCTTTATTTTTGATCTTACTGTGAATATGTTTTCCTGCAACCCTTGTGTGTCTGTCTTAAAAATAGGAACGGATTAGGAAGTAGCAGTGTGTGCTTACATGGCGAGGACCTACATAGCAGCCATGAGAAAGTACATTAGACAGCCAAGGGAAAATACTGCAAACCCAGCGTCTGAATTGTAGCATTTTAATGGTTTTCAGAGGAAAAAAAGCCCTTTCAAAAGTGTATAGATGATCCCCTAAAGGAGGTTGCCTTTGCTATAGCTCCCCAACACAGATTATAACACAGAAAGGGAAAGTGCAGTTCAAAATAGTCTACTATTTCAGTGGCGTCCATCGACAAAAGGCAATGACAACATGAAAGGGAGGAACATGAATAACGTGAGTTCCTGCTTTTATGCAGCTAGAACGGGATAATGCATCTGCTTTGGGCTTTACGTTGCCATAAAGACATGGATGCCTGAGCCTCGCTAGGGAGAAATGAATATATTTTATGCACCAGGTACAAGCGTGGACCATTTCATGCTTTCCAGACTTCACACTATTGAATTATACTGCTATTTTTCATTTGTATACTTTTCAAATTTATGAACCAGACATGATTAAACTGCTCTGTAAAGGAGATAAATGAGTTATTTTTCCAATTAAACAAAATGACTTCTTTAAGTCATTGTTTTAAGAGATTTGTCATTCTGTTGGGGAGGATAAAGGGGAAGATGCTTCTTCATAAAGAAATACTGAAAAATGCTGCATTTTGGAGAGGGGAAAAAAGACGGTAATAAAATTTGTAGGTGATACTGAGGTGAGAGGTGCTATAAACACTACAGGAGTAGAGACATAATAGAACAAAATGGTGCCTAGTGAGAAAGGTATATGCACTGGAAATGCAAAATGAGAATCAACCTGAAAAAAATGCAGACAGATATCTCCTGGGGAAATTAATCCTGAGCACACACATTCAATGAACAAGAGAAAATTGGGAAATGGTGGTGATTAAAGATACCCTGAGGTGGAGCTAGTCAACATATTAGATAGTAGTAACAGCATGATATGGATAAACAACTATGCAGTTTTAGGATACGTCATGTTCCAAATGTGGTCATTTCCTGGTCAGGGAACTAATGCAAAGCTTAGGCATTAGAGACGGCTCATGTCAGTGGCAAGTTGACGTTGGATTTCTGTGGTGCATGGAAGCCTTTATTCTGGTTTACTGCACTGATGAATTTTACTCCTGCTGATTGATGAAAATAGAGATTAATTTCTCATGATGTATAACACAACAACAACTATCCTAGTTATTATTTTCCATCAAATCATTGTGATTTTCCTGTAAGAAGAGAAATAATTAAGAAAAATAGAGGCCTGAACCACTACGTTGCTTTTAAATGTATTCAGTTTGTACTTTAGTCCAGGAAGAGAGCAATCATTTCTCTTTATATTCTGATGGAAAACTTCCTCCTTCCTCCTCACTTCACAATTTTTAGTAAAAAAAATGTAGGATGTTAATCTAGAAATCATTTCAATAGTAAGGAATTGCAATCACCAGTATTATCATGTAAGACCAAGGCAGATATGCACTGATTCAGTATAAAGGGCTGAATGCACAAATGCCAGATCGATCCCTTTATACCAATAAACTCCCTGGTCCCTGGTGGAAGAAAATCAGATTACAAATTGAGTTAAAGAAACGCACAAATGTCATCCCAGCACTTTATTTTCAACCCTTCTTGTAACCGAGAAATACATCCTGAGCCAAAGGCTGTTAAAATGCATTAGTTCAGGGAAGCACTTGGGCACGTGCTTAACTTTAAACATTAAGCACCATGTTGGACTCAGAGGTGATAATCTGCTGCACTCAGGGCTCGTTCCTGTGGTGACCACTTGTGGCTTCAGTGGGAAGAACCTTCACAAGAAGCATCCAGGTAAAAGCAGACATCAATAGCCTGCTCAAATAAAAATCTGCTACCCCCAAACACCAAAAAATGCATTTCCTCTCCTCGAGAAAAAAAATTGCTTAGACATTGGCAGTCTTTTTCAGGTGAAGTAAAAAGCTATTTAAATTTCATCCATGATAGCGTTTCTTAAATTTGCAAGTGCAGAAAAATTAGTATGTAAACGTTTATTTTTTGCTCGCTTCTCGACCTGGGGCTCTCACAGTGCAAATTATCCCAGGGAGCCTGTTCTGCTAAGCTTTCCAAAGATGTTAGTCGTCAAGAAGTTCAGGATCCGTGCTCTGACTTTTGAGGGCTGTATTTGCTTCTCTCTAGCTGGTGTGCAGTTGTTATCCTGCAGTGAAAAGGAGCCTGTATGCATATCTAGTTAATGGTTTTGTTTGTTTGTTTTTTTCACACTGGGGGAAAAAGAGGCACCAAACCAAATTTTGGTCACAAGTACGTTGATCTAAATCTCTGCCAACATATGCAGAGTCATTTGGAAGAATATTTTTCTATTGGCTTTGTCCCATTTTGGATTTATGCTTCTCTGCCGTTTGTCACTCATCCCTTGTGATGCCTGTCACTCTCAGAAGGAAAAAAGCAGCTTCCCATATAGTCTGACTGAGCAACATGATATTCAGTGGTTTTTTTAATTAGATAATACAGTTCATGGAAGAACTGTGAGCCACAGCTGATAAGTGAACATAAAATAAAGCCCTTGCTCTTTTAATCCTGCTTGCTTATTTTACATAAGAACAGAGTCTTTGTAAATGCCATACTGAAAGCTCATTATACAAGAGGAATAAAATTCAGCTTCTTGTTTTTATGTTACTTTTGTTGGAGACATGTCCCATATAGGGATCTCAATGGTAAAGAAGCCTTAATGTAAAAGAAAGAAACAGAAAGCTTAATTGGCTTTTTCAGATGTTTAAAACATGAGCCAGCACATTCATGTATATAATGTACATGGGATGAGTTTCTGGTGAAGAATTAAATGAAGGGTCTTATAATGGCGTACTGAATATGCGTGGATTTCCAGGGTTTGATTTTGGGCTAAGACATTATGTTAGGGTAAATAGCCCACAGTAGCTCTTAAGACCGGTGGTATGAGGAGCATGATACATCTGCAGTAGTGGTGGTGAGTTTTGCTCTAGTCAACAAGTCTGGCAACAACCTCCTCAGTTGCAGAGAAAAATAATTTGTTTCCTGGGATTCAGGAAGGTTTCCAGAAAGACTTACACTTTGTCTGCAGGACACCAAACCTAGATTTCTTTTGTCAGATGCCAAATCTATCAGGCATGTAAAGAATTCTGTCCTCTGAAGCTTTGAAAACAAAAAGTGAACAACATTTTTCATTTCAGAATTGCATCATGAGATTAATTTCATTGTTGCTTTAAAAAAAAAAGAATGAAAGTGTAATAGCAGATTCAATTTGGTGAGAAGAAAACCCCAAAAGAATCATTTTGGCTCAATTCACAAGTTTGCTTCTTTATGTAGCCACTAAAAATATCCCAAACCATTATTTGTTCTCAGATACAGTTATTCTAACTGCAGTTTGGGTACAGGAGCATAACATTTTTGAGAATACAACCATGTGCTACTTGAAGGCTGTGGTTTTTTAAGCAGACATATATTTTCATTCTTTTATGCATCGGGATAGTTCGGTTAGATTCAGGAGTATTTTTTCATAAGGTTACTTGCTGCATAATTGGTTAACAGACCACATTTGTGAGTTTGTTTGATTAATAAGGAAAAAACCTCATTTCTTAAACCAAGCTGCATCCCGGGTACTTCCTGAGCAGTACCTGAAGTGCTGAGTTGAAGCTTGCTGTACTGGAAGAGGTCAAAACCCCATTTCCAGGGTTCTGGTCTGAAAATTGTTACAAACCCTACTTTGGTATACTTTCATTGCACGTTAGTTTTAATAGGATATTATTGGTTTGTGAATACCCTTTTTCCAGGTGCTGCCTACAATATAGTTTTTATTGCATAGCAGTTTTAATGTGATTTTACTGCTTTATAAATACACTTTTTACCATTCTTTCCTTGATACCGAGGCTGTACCAATATACTTGCATGCTACCGTTACTTCTGTCTTAAAATCAAGGTTAAAGCAATCACAGTAGGTCTTTGCTGAATGAATGATAATGGGAAATGCATCTGCCAGGATGCTCTTGATATTCTATAAACAAACAAAGCAGAATCTTTATTCATTATTTATCGCTTGTTCTTTGTGACATTTCTTTATAAGACGTATC
Organism: Tringa tobata; assembly: GCA_033628505.1. NCBI lineage: Eukaryota > Metazoa > Chordata > Aves > Charadriiformes > Scolopacidae > Tringa > Tringa tobata. The sequence goes on along the minus strand of JAHREE010000567.1, from coordinate 11,423,700 downwards.
TCTTTCCTTCCACAGAGCTGAGTGAAAACATATGTTGAGCCAGATGCATACATTTACCTCTCTCCTTTTCTCCCACCTTGAATCAGAATTTCTTGCTCTGTTTAAGTTCTGTCCCTACATTGAACCAGCTGGTCCAGCCTCAGCAGCCACGGAGTCATTTCATCTCGTGACACACGGCTGGGTGTTCATACCACTTGTCAGGCGGCTCGTTAGTCCGTGTGAAGTTCTGTGCTTGTTGGTAAATGGCTGCTTGTTCTCCATCTAGCTGTTCTGGGTCTAGCTCGGCAGCAACTCTCAGAGAATTTTATGCAGATCACACTCACGCCTGCTTTTTATACCAGCTGAATCCTTAGCTAACAATGTTGTGTTTGCTTGCTGTTCTCCAGAAGGGATGTACATTAAAATTAAGCTATTGATTTTCTTTAGAGTTAGCTCAGAAGAATATAAATAAATGCTTTTTTGCCTATCCCCACATTTTTTACCAAAGAGATTATTAGACCTACAGTCAATTTTTATTTCACTGGATTTGGAAAAAAAAAAAAAAAAGAAAAGCGCTGTTAAGCTTTTATTAAATTAAAACTGAAACCAATCATGTCTCTTCATACTGTTTAATTAGTTACTTTTCATACACATAGATTCTGATATCCTATTCTGACTCCTCTTTTGCTGCCAGGCCCCTCCTCCTTCTTTCCCTCAGTTTTTGTTTTAGAACATTGCTACTTCCAATTTTTTTCTATTTAGCTAGTTCATCTTACGTTGAACTCTAGATATTCTGTCTCCTGCATGTATTTGAGGCAGACAGTTTAACGTCATAGCCCTTTTTTGACTTGCAGCTGCAGCTCAGGCATCCTGTTCTCCAGAAGGCAATTTACCTGATTCGATTTTTGCCAAACTGCATTTTCCTTATGAATTCGCCATATTTGCAGAGTGTACCATACAGAGGTTTTAAAATATTGGCACAAGATTTTGGTACCACACACAAAACTGTTCTATTTTTACCTGCCTCAAAAAAAAAGATAAATGATCCTTCAGAACAGAATTATTTTCATATTCTTTTTTCTCTCTTCTTGATTGGATTTGATTGGGGGTATAGCTTTGCAATTCATGTGAGGAGTAATGTCTCACTGTCCTTTGCTCTTTCTTACATAGTGAAGCGTGCAGGTATAATTCAGTAAGATTCTGCTATGTACATATCTTTTGATCTGTGAAGAAACTAATTTAATTCCAAATTAACTGCTCTCAAAAGTACTTTTTTTCCCCTTCATTTTAACACATTGCAAGGCTACAAGTAACTGTAGTCCAATTTTAATGAGAACAATTGAAGGAAATACCACAGATAAATGTCAGTGCACGTCAGAGTTAGGATGAAATGGATTAAAGAAAATGCTTCTTCCATTGAGTTGTATATTTTCATCCTGTGTAAATGATTGTTTATTCGAATATATTTATGTTAGGCCTAATAAGTTGTACAGCCTCCTGCAAATGAAATTCTTACGATGGTAAGACTCTTATTTGCAAGATATCTGGAAGGGATTCAGATTACTATGCAATACTAATAATACATAGAGTAAATGAAAATATGACATACTGTTTTCATCCTGATGCTTCAAAAAAGGTGTTTCTTATTTCTGATGGTGAGCTAAAACCAGATGACTGCAGGAGCAGGTCTTACATAGAAGATATACATTCTTTTCCCCTCTACTTTGTACACTGTTTACCTACATAGTAGCTGGTACGGAACACCATGCTGTTACAAACCACTAGAAATATTAATGTAATACATCTTTTTTTCTGTGGTTGTATAGCGAGGTAGTAGTTGTCCCGGCTCAGCAGCTGAATGGCAGCAGTGAAGAGCCATTCTGCCAGTGCTGGAGGAGAAAGGAGACTTACCTGTTTGAGCAGCAACTACTTCCTAAGCAGCCAGAGTCTGCTTTTCCTCTGCAGAGTTACACATCACCATCCTGCTTCCTTCAGCTCTATCTCTCTCCGCTGATCACAGCCACAAGCAAAGCAATACAGAGGCAAGAATACAGCTGTTGCCGGGAGGAGAGGATGGGGCAGGGAAGCTCTGTAACAAATTGCTGCATGGAGGGAGGGATGGGAATGAGGAAAGGATCCCAGGAATAGAGATGCTTCAACGTTTGACTGATTTAATGAGGAAGGAAAGCGATATTGAGATCCCATCCATACTAATAAATTCTCCCCAGCTTCTCGTTGCTCTTCAAAACTCCACTGGATGTTCACCTTAGCTTCCTTAACCCAGACTCCTCCAACTTTTGTGATCCTCCTACTTCATCCCCTGCGTTATTTTCTCCTTAATTTTGCTCGCACTGCTTGGTAGCATTAACATTATTTCAGACAGGTTTCTTGGCATGTCCTTGGTGTGTCGGTAGTCATCTCTTCCCTGATATTTGCGTTCTTCAGTAGACACTGTTGGTTTTGTTCTGTATTTGTCCCGCAGTTAACAAAGTGAAGGGGCTCAATGTCAAAGGCTTACAGGAAATAATTTTGGCAAGAAATATTAGGATAAAACGTTCAAATATTTCTACACCAAGATTTTTTGTTAGCTCTAATCTTGTTATGAATTTAAACACAACCCCTTCATCAGCTTGTTACTTAAAGTTTGCTGTCGTGTTCAATAGGGGTAAGGTAAAACGATTAAGGCGTCTGCACACATCTTCATTTGAATGGTCACATGTTCTATTCTTCTGGTTTTCAATGCAAATTTGAAATTTTGAAAGAGCAGCAGTTTTTCAGGCTGCTTTTCTTGAGTATAGGTCAAGTATCAACCAAAAGAAAAGAGCGATCAACTTCAAGTTATGTAAATAATGGAGGTCAAAAGAAGAATAATAAATATTTTTTTTTCAGAAAATTGAAATAAAACTAATCAAGACAGGAATAAAAATAAATAGATTCATCAAACTCTGCCCTTAAATTCTTCAGCGGTGGGAGCAAATAGGATTTTGGGTTGGTTTTGGTGTTTTGGTTTTGGTTTTTTTTCTGAATGTAATTCACTTTGTTTGTTTCTGCGTACAATGAATTGAAACTAAGGAAAAACTTCATCAGCATCATGACATATACTTGTGCCTAAGTTCTGTAATTCTTTCAGGTTTGACAAAAGAAAAAGACATGCTTTTTGGTCACAAGGGTAGAAAACTAATTGAGTTTTCTTTGAAAATGGCTGCAAGCTTCTCTGAAATGACATTTTTTCCCCGGCTTTTGAATTATTTCCAATTCCAGTATAGTCTAAAAGTTACAGACCAAGAAGACTGAACCAAGCAGAGCAGAACATTCTTGTAAGAACATCTACTGTGCCTCAGAGAATTTGTTTGTATATCTGATGGTAACATATTTTGTACTTATCCAGGCCTTAGCACAACAGCAAAGCAACTCGTAAAAACTCAGGAGCTGCCAAGGTTGGGTAGAACTGTCAAGTTGGCACAAGAGAAGTCCATCCAGTCGTACCTGAGAGCAGAGTGTATGGCTGCTCACATAGCACCGGTCTAAATTCAAGTATGAGTTAGAAACACTAGGTTTTGGGTTTTAATCATATCAACTATCAGCAGGGTGAATGGCTTTGCAGCAAAAGACTTCTATGTTGTGTATTCCTGCACTCTCAAGCATAAATAAACTGCAGGAAGCACCATAGGTAATTTGCCTCTAAAAACACAATTAGAAAAAAGAAGAGAAAAGTTTGATGATTTTCTAGGGCTCAGCCCTGCAGTAATTATTACAGCAATATTGTAATTAAAATCAGTGAAAGTTTTGCCTCATTGAATAAGGTCTACAGGAGCAAGGTAATAATATAAGAAAACGTAAAGCGTGTATGAAGAGAACTAATTTGTTCTCAAGGAAGTCAAGCAAATCGAACAGTTACTTCACCAGTGACTTTTGAGAATCTTCAAAAATAGTTTAAGACATTTGTGACAGAATGGTCTCACGGCAGTAGCAAGAGTAGAGTAAAATCCTTTGGTTTCATGGAATCACAGAATGGCTGAGGTTGGAAGGCATCTCTGGAGGTCACCTGGTCCAGCCTCCCTGCAGTCCATTTTCACTGAGCAGACCCAGTATCGCTGGATCGCTGCTCTTCTGAACTTTGCTTACTCTCATCACTTTATGACCCCTTTACATCTGTGTCCAAGCTTCATATTTTTGAATCTTATTGCTTCCATGTAAAATTGGAATAGAAAATGTAGTAATATGCCCTACTACTTGGAAATCCCACAAGGGAAAGTAGTTTTTTCTCATAGAGATAAATGAAATTCAACAGCAATATGGATGTAGGCTCTGCTCATTCTCAAAAAAAAATCTCTTCCTGGATTTCTTCTGCTAGGGGATATATTGTAAATGAGCCTTTAAGACTGAACTTCAGTGTCACAGACTGAGTGGAGTACAGGAAAGGTTTCATTATGCAGGAGTATTTGGATATGGCATAGTAGATGTTTTTCAGCCACTTGAAACACGAGGTAATCTTTTATTGTGCGCTATATTGTACTAAAGCTAAAAAAGAATGAGAAAAGTTCTGGGAATTTGGTGTAGGGGGAGTTCACTTTTCGTCTGGAAGTGGTGGGTGCCAGAAAAATGAAAACTTTTGTGAAAAAGATGATACTGAAGCACCTGATATTTTTATTAGCTTTCATTAAGTGAAGTGCAAGTAACTACTATAAATGCTGGACATTTATAGTAGTTATGAACAAGGACAGATTATACCAGTAATGCTGCTGTCTTGTGATAATACCTAAGAAGAGGTCATGTGTTTTTTGATAGAGTGAAGTCCTTCATCTCATTCATGAGAGGCTAACTGATGGGTCATGGAGTGAAAATAGTTGAGGAAGGATTTCAGGACGTTTTCCAGAAAGAGAGACAGGTCTCCCAGAACAGAAAAGTCCAGCTACTTCACAGATGAGATCCTTAGGACATTCACCTCATAGCCCGAAGCGTGGCTGGGTAGAATGGTATTGCTGGGAATCACCGACCAAATAGAGAATATTATGTTTTGTCTGTTATAGAGGGAAAATGAGACAGTTTCAAAGCAATTAATGCATTAAAAAGAAATATCTTGCAGAGAGAGTACCATTTTGGGAGCTGGCCAGTGCCATGTGGTTTTCGTGCTGGTTATTTCAGAAGGGTTCTGCCAGGTGCTGTTAGAAACCATACAGGTGTTCTTGCACAAACAGAACACTGAAGCTTTCTCCACAGATTCCCATTTCATTTGTGTCTCATACTTTGGATGCTCTGGCTATTTCTCTGGGAAATACAGTGCATGTTTTGTGGTAAAAAGCTGTGCTGGTTTATTAGATTACATTTTTTCTGAGGAAATAAAGGTAGATCAACATTGTGACAGACTTCAGGTAGCTTTGGGATAAAAAAGGCTTTGAGGTAAAGTCAGTCAGTGAAGTAAATTCCAAATAACAGAATATATAACTGAAAGTTAGAAATAAAAGTGTGCATGTGGATTACCATAAGGTTGGTTGTACGTGCAAATTGATCTTAGTTCAATGTTAGTTTTCAAGTCTTTTGATAATAGTTTTGGTTTGGAAAGGAAGAAATAGTATCAGATGCTGTGACTTTAAAAACTCATCATTGCAAGCAGAGACACATTTCTGGTTTGTGTCCTTTTTCTTGTACTTTACGATTTCCATTATCTCCACACATGAGACTGTTGCTTTTACGCCCAGTCAGTTGGAAGAGGGCATAGAACAAAGCTGAGTTCTTGCATTGACATTGAGTGTTGAATAATCACTGGGCACCCACTGGAGAGCTCATAGAAAGTCTTAGTAAACCCAGGACCCTAGCTAATAGAGCACTTCTCCCTCTTGTACACAACAAAAGTATAAGTGGCAGTTCAGAAAATGTGTAATTACAAAAAGCAGAAGAGGAGAGATCACTTCTGAAATCCTACTGCTTTTGGTCAGCAGTTGAAGAAATGAGTTAAACTGAACAGGCATTATAATTTAAATATCCATTTTGTCCACAACCGTTTGAGCATGAGGTGGCAGGAGGGTTAATGTGTTTTAACTTCTCCCAGTTCTCCTATAAGAATAGTGCCTCAACTGTCAGTTTAATGCAGAAGTAACTGAGTGTTCAACACGGTGACAGTTTCCTAGCTCCTGCGTAAGTATTGGATTTTTCCTTCCTTGGTTTCATAAAGCAGTTTTAAAGACAAACCATTTGGTAACTACCTGATTTCAAAACATAAAACTAATGTACTCTGTTTGTTAATGATTAGGGACATAAAAATATTTCATATCCTATCTACCATACAGAAATTAACACTGCATTATACTACCTCTTTGCTTGATTTAGAAATTTGTATTGCTGGCTGTTATGTAAAGTAGGATTTCTAGTCTCCTATTCTATTCTTTCACCTGGCAGAAGGTGTGCTGTAAATGGCACATCTAATTAAAAAAAAAAAAAAGAAAAATGAAAAGCTTACGCGGACAACAACATGAACAAGCAAATGCTTCAAAATTCAATTAAGACTGAAAGAAAAAATGTTGCACTAGGGAATGTCTGCTGCAAAATAGGAGGACATTTTCTGTGCAATAGTCATATAACTTCTTCAAAGAATACGGGAGTTGTCATCACACTCAAAATCATGTTGAGAATGCAGCTTCCTGATTGTATGGAAAAATATTATTCTTTTGATTTAAAGGGTTGGGGGAAAGAATGTGATTCATTATATTTAAAGCAAAGACCCATATAAGTGGGTGTCTCAAGGGCATCATTGTGCTTATAGAACTTTTTGCTTCTAGAGCTGATATTTCAAGCTGGCTCGTGTCCACATCAGTTGGAAATCACTACCATCTGAGACCCAGTCCTATGTTTCTTGGCACACAAAAAATCCTCTTAAGTCAGCGGTAGCTTTGTATACAGAAGGAATTCATAATAAAGCTCTCGTAATGGCTATTCAGTGGCTTTTGTGAAGTGAGAGTTCTCAGTTCAGTTCCCAATGGATGCCTTTGGCAGGGAAAGTACCAGCACCACCGCAGCTAGTTCTGTCTGGGACCTTAGCTGGGACCCAGTGAGTGAACAGGTACCTACCCACTCACTGCTAGCTGTGACCCTGAAATCAGAGAGTATTGCCTGTTGCAAATGAAGCTGTACAGGTTTGTCTCTCCATTGTCCAGCAGGCAAGAAGTAAGAAATAGCAAAAGTTTATTTGCTGAGAATCTTATCGTTCACAAATATTGTATGTTAAAAAAAAAAAAAAGGAAGAAAAAATAAACCTAAGAACATGTAATGTAATTAAAAAGCTTTACAAAAACATTTTTCCATTTGGTGCAGAGAAATTCTTTGGTAGCCTCAGGCAATCCATTTCAAAGGGAGGCAGATGTGTCAGTCTCCAAACAAACCGTAAGGCACTGGTCACCACTGGACTGCTTAGCAGTCCAACACAGTCTTTTAAATGTCTTTTATAATGACTAATGCTAACCCAGTGCAATGCTCAGTATCCATATACTTCACTGCTTGGAGTTCTGCTGTGCACAGACAGCTGTTTTTTGAAAGAAACTTTAAAACACCAGGCAGGTAGCTGGTTCTGCCTGCCTTGCCAGACTGCAGTGTGTCCTTTTGTCCTTTCCTAATGCTGTTTGCAAATACAGCTTTGTGTCACGCTGTTGATCCACTGTCTGTCTGTGACACTGTTTCTATCATGTACATGGCTGCTCTGGATGTAGGTGGGTTTGACTTCTTGGGTTTGACCAAGGTGGTTCCTTGCCTTTGGTCTGAGTGTGATGAGTCACTCCATTTTGGGGAGTGCAGTACGTACGAAAGGCTGCAAGCCAGTATACCTTTCCGTAATGCAAGTACTGGACCGTCACTGAATCTCTTATTTTCTTTTCTCCTCAGTTTCTGGCTCTTAAATGTTGGTCTTTTGGGTAGATAGAGAATGCCCGAGTACGTGTTTCTCATACTGATATGTGTATTCACACAATAATGACAGTACTAACCTAAATCTCATTAGAAGCTATTCATAGAAATTTCAAAACTATTGAAAAGTATTTTAATGATGGTCTGAGAACTAAGGGGTAGGGAACGTTATTCATTACTCTGCCAGTTCTAGAAGAAGACTTCTAGAAATGCTTATATAAAGACTGATTTATTAAAAATTGTGATGCAGCTTGTCTAACATGAGTGCTATCACTTTGTACCTTTGGAGAAGGGGCTTGAAAATCTGTTTTATTCAGTGTTTACATGGGTGGAGAGTAAGATACTGTGGGAGGAGACAAATTAAATTTGAGTTTGATCATTTCATATTGAAAGCTGAAGAAAATGAAAGGAGAAGGGGAAAAAATAGCTTGTCTGTTGTTAATTTACTGCTTTGTTGGTTAGAGCAATAGCTAATATACCTGTCCAGTGACTTAAATACAAACTGTATTGGGACTTTTCTGATATCAAGTGAACAATTCATGCTTTCAAATACAGATTTTCTCTACAAGAAATCATCAGTTATACACTCTAACTGTGCATATGGCTTCTCACAAGAAGCAAACCCTAGCTTTCTGTCAAATGTTAACAAAGTTAAATTCTTGGTCTGTATATAAATAGAAGTGACTATGAAGGCAGAGAGTATAGTGTATACAATACGATGATGGAAGGAAAGAGGGAGAGGATTAATTCTTTTGCTTAAATAACATCATCAACATCTGGCAGAAATGGGGAAATGACATCTGTCATACAACACAAGAGCAGAGTCATTTGTGAGTAGGTGATATAACGGGAGTTGTATCTTGCAGCATCCCCTGGTAGCAAGGGAGCCTGCTTCAGTCCTCCTTCAGGGCCACGTATTTTGTGCATGGTACAGCAGAGATCACCAAGTGGAAAATAGCCATAGCATGCTAAAATACATTTGCAGAAGACACGAGATTGAGCACCAGAAGTCTACAAAGATGGATTTTTCAGAAGAATGTGTCCCTGTCCAGCACAGTAATTTATCTTCATCTATAAAATATAGAGCACAGTCAAGTGTGCATAAATCATTCCTTGTTTGTTCTATTTGTACTGTATGTGGATGGGATTAGAGTACTTTGGACGCTGTTTATGTCAAAGAGAAGAAATATTGCAGTGTTAAAGAAAGAAGGAGAATGCTTCTGTGCTACATGCAAAACATGCACCTCCACCAGTCTGCAGTCAGAAACAAGCTTCAAACAGCAAATATTGTCTGGAAAAGCAAAAATATTATTTTTAGCCAGATTGTTTAAAAACTATGCCCTGTATTACTTGAAAGGGCCTGGTAGGGGATTGTGCCCCTCAGTGAAAAATACCTGACACTAGAACATACTGACGTGAAAGCTCCTCAGTAGGAATCGGAGCTCTTCAGTTCTTCCACTGGCTCTGGTGCTCACACATCATCAACTTGGGCCTTTTATTTGAACTCGGTATGCCTCAGCTTTCCCACATGCCTTATGGCATGTAATAGATAGGTCCGTCTTAAAACCAGTTAGGTATTTTGGCTTTGTACTCCAGTTGGGTACTAGATCGGGGAAAAAGTTTATAGGGAAAATGTTAATCATACTACTCATGTGAGGCATGAGAGAGACCGATAGACTGAATAGTTAGATTCAGGAAACCTTCAAGCTTTTTCAACATCTCATTGACCCCAGCAAACCACTGTGTCTTTAAGACTGGAGCTGATTTGACTGACATGGAGAATTTGGCTCACCCATTGAACAGAACAGGAAGCAGAGATGATTGGTAATCAGCCTCCAATATCACAGTGAATTCCCTTAACGTCTGCCTAAGAGTATTTTATCACAACCCTAGAGATGCACAATTACAAACACTGCCAGTGTTCTACTGTATCTATTTCTTACATTGTAAAAGTAGAACTTACATCCTGTAGCCTACAGACATTTCAGTTGGAGGATCTTATATTGATACCACTAGAATTATGAAACTTCTGTATCTGATTTATATGGAAAGTAAATGAAAGGGAGGAGAGAGGGAGAGAAGGTCAGTCACCATGGTGAGATTTCTCTCGGTGCAGTATCGCTGACAGCCTCTGAAGCCAACGGTTGCTAGTCAGGTGGCTTAGATATTTTAGTAGGGACGAACATGCTAAATTTGTGTAAATTTGATTGTAAAAGTTGACAATGCTTCTCTGTATTTTGTTAGGGCATTGCTACTATAGGGTAAATTTTGTCCTTCTTTCATCTAATAATAGGCTTGCTGAAGTCAATGTTATTGTAGTTCTGTATAATGTGTGTGATTTTGTTTTAAACATATATTTTATTTACGTCTCACTTCTCTGGGGAAAGAAAAAGAGAAAAAAGGGAGAAAAGGGAGAAGAGGGGAACAGAAAGGGGGGTAATAATGAGAAAAGTGAAAAGAAAGGCAGGAAAAGGAAAGAAATGTGGGGAAAGGGAATTCTCCCCCTGCTGTCTTTAGATTGTTACATATTTGCAGTCCCTTTGAACAGGAAACTCCTAGCTCCAAACCATGGGGACAGTGTGCTGGTAGAAGAGGAATAAAAGGGAGAAGGAACGATTCCTCAAAGAGGCCAAGAGATTCTGAGAGACGAGGATGTAGCTGCTTTGCTGCTGTCCCCTTCACTGGTAGGAGCACTGGCTGCTTCCCATGCAGTTGGTATCTGAGCTCTCCCCTACTCACACCAGCAGCAAACTGCTCTGCCTAGAGCCCAGAGGAATGTATGTGCTCCTCATGATCACACTGCAGCAGCGCAGGCCCGTCTTTGGCAATCCAGCCCTCCTCAAGTGCCTCTTGAAGAGAAGAGGCTCTGAGGATTCATCAGGGCTTTCACTGTGGTGGGAGAATACTTTAGGAAATATGAGATTCTTAAGTAGCTTGATATTTTTGCCTGGTTGTGTTCTTTATTCGATAGCAATTCATTTGTTTTCTGGAAGGGACAGGCTATCTCCTGTGTAGTCACAGCCCTTTCCACCCCGCTGTGTTGAAGGTCGTGCAGAGCAACATCAAAGCCCAGCCTGCACTCACACACCAAAGCAGGGCATGCAGCATGGCACCACGGATGTGCTTCAGCAGCTGCAGCCTTGGGAAGAGACATTCACCCCCTGATTCAATCCATGATTAATTCCCTTACTACAGCACTAGAATTATATGTATCCTCATTGCAGCATTGCAAATTGCATTGATTCCTGATGCAGGTGCAGGAGACAATGCAAGAGAAGAGGGAAGCAAGGGGACGTCATAACTGGGTCCAGGTCTCTGAATCTGAAGTCACACAGAGAATACTAGGCCTCACTGCTACAGATACTGCTCCTGTGTGTACAGTCACGTGTCTACTTGATTCGTTTGCAGGATCAAGTCTTTAAATATGATCCAGATGATTACAAATTGTGTTAGAAGACACAACATAGTATTACGGAATCACAATAGCATTGTCATGTAGCAGAGATACCAGTTGTGCTCCCCCTGCTGAATTGAAGGATGATAGAAGCATCGCTTACTGCTTATATATCTATATAATCTCATTACACAAATAATGGACAGAGAGCTGTATGTGGATTTCGTGCAAATCAGCTTGGTTCTCTAGCTCCTTCTGTGCCCTGTCCTGTGGAGTTCATGGCCTAGGAGAAGGCCTGATGCACAAGGGCTGTGGCACACAGTGGGTAAAAAAAATGAAATGGTAAGTCTGACATTTGAGGTTATGCCGAAGCATCATTTTTAAGGCACAGCTTCTAGTAAATTTCACAGGAAATTACATATAAAATTCATGGCATTATAAAACATTATAATTCACTGCTATTATATGACCACCAGCTGCTTGCTTAAACCTACTACAATTTCTTCTCTAGAACAACACAAGCTGAAAGGTAGAATTAAACTCCTTGTGACGAGAGCCACCTTTTTCATATATTTGCACAATATCTAGTGCAGTGGGACACTAATAACAATAGGAAATTTTAGCTTTCAATTTTAATCTGCAGTCTTCCTGGGTTACCATTTACCTTTAAGATGACTTAACTTTTTGCATGTAATTACAGTCTCTGGATCTTTGAAAAGAATTGTTTCTCTTGAGTTTTCTGAGTGGAATAAAATACTCTTATTAGCCTGTAACCTTTTTTAAATCCCTCTCCCATATGGTATTCATGTGGCATCACATATTACAATACAGGATAATACCCTGGATAATATGTGCTATCATGAATATCCTTACTTGATGAACAGGGTAGTTAAGATCTCTGCGCGCGATGCATGATTACATATGGGCAACCTATTGGCATAATTCGTTATGATTAAATCAAAATAATACATGACAAAAACAAGACTTCTACCAGCATATCTGATATTTTAATCCATTTCATGTTTGGGGAGAACTGAAATATTAATAAGCAGAAAAATAAAGTATTCAAATTAATTCTAGCAGGAAAAAAACCCAATTTTTCCCTCTTTTTTTTCCTTTACCGGTTTACTTCTGGGACAGATGACAACCTGATACATTTCCCTGGAGGCTAACATCTTGTGTTCCAAAATATAAGCTTTCATTAAAAAATTATGACTTGGAAGGTGATGTTCATATTCATGTGAACAGAATGCAGGTGCTCTTCTTTGCTAGTGCCTACAGGCAGCCTGAAACAATCAATGTGACAAACAAAGCTCCACAGCTGTATCAGCTGATAGCAACTTTAAATGTCAACGATGAGGATTTATTGTCAGTGTTCTCGTTGTTGATCCCAGCACCATAAAAAAATATAGGGTCACTGATCGATAAGATCCTCTTAAGTCATCAAGTCGAGGCTAGCACCTTGCTGAATAATGTCCTGTAGTCGCTCAAGCTCCCTCTTAATGTTAGCTATGCCTTTTGCTCTCTCTGTTCACAGAATGAGTCTGCTTCACTCCCATGATTTAAAAGCTTCTTCTAATTTCCAGCCTAAATACGTGCACAGTTTTTACTCAAGCATTTTGGTGCTAAAAATATCTTTTTTCTTAAATGCTTGTTAGCTACCGTTGTGTATTTCTCTCTCCCTCTCATGTGCAGCACCTACATCACCTCTCAGCCTTCACCTGGCCTGTTGTAGGATAGGCTGTGTCTTGCCCTGATCACACTACCAGCTCTTCTGTCTCCACCTCTTCCACTTTGAATCACTTTCCCTGAACTTTAAACAGTGTTCCAGGTGAGGACTTACCGCAGCCTTATGCAATAGCATCAACACTTTCAATATTTCCACCTCTTCTTTTCCTTGGCAAGCGCTGCTTGTGGTATTTTCTAGACACATCACTTTGACAGCTGACAGACATTCTCTGACTTTGACTAGTACCCATGTCCTTTCTCACCTCAGTGATTTCCAGCTGATGAGCTCCCAGTTTATAGCAGACATTCATGTCATTGATCCGGCAGTGCGTTACCTTGCATTCCGAATAACTTCTCAGCCCTGTGCAAACTCCTCTGTTTATTGCTCTTTGTCTGCTGCCTCCAAGGGCACAGGGAAGCCGGGCTGTGCTTTAGATGTTGCATGTTCAAGGAGCAGAGAAGGCAGGAATAATTTATTTGTACAGAAAAAATGACAAGGGCATGAGGAAGCTGAAGGCAGTGCTGTAGGATGCTTCTTTTCTTTAAAAAAAAAATTAGCTAAATTAGCCTTGTTCTCCAGAGTTACTTTTGTTGAAAGAAAGGAAAGATGAAATTACAATGATTTTTCCAGCTGACTGTAAATGACATTCTGCTTTGGGAAGAGTTTGGATTATTGTTGGACTGAAGAGCTGGGTATGGCAATTTATTTATTTTTTCCCCTATGCAAATTACAAGGTTTTTTAGAACTTTTCCCTTGTTACTGATGGGAAAAAAGAAGTTGATTTTAGGGTAATAATGCAGGCTTTTCTTAGCCTAGAGTATGCCCTATTTTATTACATATCCTAAAATCAATTTTTAACAGAAGTTTTAATTACATACTACTTTCTTTAAAAGGGCAAAGATGCTTTAGAGTGTTAATTGGGCTTATAGCAACTTGGTTTCTTTTTAATTCTCTTCCATCCCCATTATCGCTTTCCTGTAACCAATTTCAATATTACTAAGGAGATTTCACTCAAATTGACATACATTCAAAACAGCTAACTAAAATTAATACATTCTGAATCTGTACTGCTATTTTTTTGAATATTTATTAACTTGAAACCTATGAACCTGATATAATGGGAAGAAAGAGTCTTTCCTCTCTTTTCATAAGCAAATTTCCTGCTAAATTGTGACAGAAAATACTCCTCATTAATGGATCTGTTTTACACTTCATATGGCATGTGACTTGAGCAGTAAATGATGGTTTTGCAGCTTAGAACAGAAATACCTAATGATTTTTTGAGCTTCTTAAATTCCAAAGCTGGCCGTTTGATCGTTGTACAAAGATGACAATTGTCTCGATACCCTGATTAAAATGGAACAAAACATATTTATAACAATAGTTTATTCTAAGCCTAGAGATAAAAATGCTTTTCTGCTGCAAAGTAGTCATCACCTGCGGCATGTAATTAGCAACTTGCCTTCCACTGGTTTGAAAGATATTACTACAATGTATGCAGATAGTAGGATTTTTTAGGATAAGGTGTTGAAAACGAAATAGAAACTACTGAAAAGAAACAATAAATGTATTTTCCATCTGAAAGCTAGTGACTTTTTAGAGAATATGCATTAGTGTGGCTGGTTTCCCATATTATTTGCTACAGAATAATCTTTAAACACTTTCCAAATGAAGGGTATTGTAATAACATGGAAAAAATGTAGTACAATTATAAACTTGAACAATGCTGGGTTTGGTTTTGTTCTTCTCTGAGATAGCCTCTTAGTTGATTACTTTTTTGACCACACGTGTTTCTTAAATCTTAGGCCACATTTTTCTCTTCATTATATAGATGAAACTTGTGAAGAAGCCTTTTCCAGTTTAACTAAGGGGAGAAATTAGGTCTTTGCACTTTACCATGGAAGAACATTCACTGGTGTCAGACCACGTCTGTTCTAGTACAGCATGAGATGGTCTCATAGTCTGAACTCAGCCCTGAGGCGAGAACCTCTGCCTTCTAATCATAACCTTCAGAGTCATTGCCCTGATCTTTGGCATTTTCTTGGAGTATTATTCTATGTCAACTATGTGGAAAGCAATACTAATATCAATACCCACAACAAAAATACTCTTTAAGGACTCATTAATCAATATTTGCATATTATTTAAAATATAAATATATTAAGCATTGTTAATACTGTGTATTTATTAGATTTGTTTTAAAATCTAGTTTCTGATTAATCTGAAGAGCATTATGAAAGAATTTACAGTAACTTTGCCTTTTGGCTAGCAGTATTTGTAATAGCTTTAAAAAAGTAACAATGAAATGATTAATATTGGGCAATTGCCTAGATGCTCCTTGTTGTCAAATACCTAGGTCACCATAATGGCTCCCTGCAAGAAAATGTTCACAGAAATAATGCAAATAATAATTAGTGTTTGGTTAAAAGAAATATTTAATCTTTGAAATGGCAGGACTAGATAAAGTATTCCTTTATTATTTGAAAACTGTTGTTATTACATGTAAGTCTCCAACCAATAACCTTTCCCTGGCTTGGGGAATGATGCCCAAGGTAATCAATTTGTCTATCTTATCGATACAAATTGTGGTAGGAGTTGTAGTAATAACCACCATAACAAAAATGCCCAAATTTTATACAGATTTCATCAGGACTTGGGAGGACCAAGAGTTCGTTTGCAGACTTTGAACCATGCAATGGTTAGAACTATTTCTTGCAGTAATAGCCTGAAAGAGATAAGAGACCACAAGCCGAGATAGGATTCGGTTTGCTTGAGAAAGAAAGATTGTTGATTATGCAAAAGGATGAAGCACTGTTTGAAGACTTGAAGAAAAATGTGAATGAGAAAGGCAGCGTTCATGTATAGAGGCCAGCAGTAAGAAAGGCAAAAACCTGAGGCTATCACCAGGGAAGGCTGGCCACCTCTTTTTAAAGCCTATCTTCGTTGAAAGTAAACATCTTTAAGCATGCTCCAGATAGGAGATTACTAAAAAGCCAAGCTGAACTAAGATGGAACTGTTACTGGAAGTTCTTAAACACATTTTTTCATCTTTTTTCACTGTAGTATTCCAGAAGAAAGAGCGTAATTGGAATTACCAGCTTGTGTGTAAGTGTGCAAACATAGTTATGTGTATGTATAAGGGTATAACTAGTCAGCAGTGCTGTGAGAACACAATGTAATTTATATAAATAGGAATTCATTAAGGTACAATTTTCAAAGTAATTAGCTTGAAAATAACCAATTTATCAGAAACGGGATAGATACTCAAAGTAAGGATTCAACGCCAGATACTGAATGGCATTTCAGTGCCTAAGCTACACGTTTCAGTAGGAGAGTAAAGGCTTGTGTGTACACAGCATTTTATTTTTCCCAGGTTTAGTTAATTCATGTTGAAGTAACCTGTGTTCGTATAAACTGAAGGCATCCATTACTGGGAAATCAGGGAATTTAAATTCAAATGCATGTGGTATGCCAGTAGAGGGACCTTGACAGGCTGGAGAAATGGGCCAACAGGAACCTCATGGTATCCAACAAGGGGAAGTGCACCTCAGAAGGATCAAGCCCAGGCACCAGGTCACACTGGGGGCCAACTAGCTGGAAAGCAGCTTTGCAGAGAATGACCTGGGTGTCCTGGTGGACACCAGGTTGAACACAAGTCAACAATGTGCCCTTGCAGGGAGGGCAAATGGCATCCTGGGCTCCATTAGGAGTGTTGCCAGCAGATCAATGGAGGTGATCCTTGCCCTCTACTCAGCACTGGTGAGGCCACACGTGGGGTGTGGGGTCCAGTTCTGGGCTCCACAGTACAAGAGACATGGAGCTGTGGGGAACAGTCCAGTGAAGGACCACTGAGATGATTAAGGGACTGGAGGAAAGGCTGAGAAAGATGGGACTGTTCAGCCTAGAGAAAGGAAGACTCAGAGGAGGTTCTCATCATGTGTACGAATACCTGCAAAGGAGGGTGCGAAGAGGACAAAGCCAGACTCTTTTCAGTGGTGCCCAGTGCCAGGACCAAAAACTGAACACAGGAGGTTCCCTCTCAACATCAGGAAACTTTTGTACTGTGAGCGTGACCAAGCACTGGCAGAGGCTGGCCAGAGAAGTTGTGGAGTCTCCATCCCTGGAGATGTTCAAAAGCCATCTGGTCCTGGGCAGCCTGCTGTGGGTGACCCTGCTTGAGCAGGGGTGATGGACCAGGTGACCTCCAGAGGTGCCTTGCAACCTCAGCCATTCTGTGATCTGTAGTGTTGGTCTACATCCTAGAGTCCTGAATCCTTCACCTGGAATATAGTTGGTTTGGGGAAACAGTCTCAAATGAGATAAGTAGTTTTCTTGGCAAACATTCCCAGGCAGGGAACAGAGGACAGTTTGGTTCAATGTCTGTTCTTTACTATACATATGGACACAGGTCAGTATGTACATCTAGGATACATCAGTCCCTGCCTTGCGTAGCAACAGCAGCAGCGTAGGTGCTACTGTTCATGATACAGACTAGCAGTTGTCTGAATGTGCCACTGTTTTGCATGCAGTTCACTAGCCCACCAGTTTCCCTCCCACCTAATTACTTGTCTGGACTAACTAACTACTCATTTACCTGTTCACTTCCGCGATGGTGCACATTAGATGTGGCCTCAGATGTTGGAAACAGCCACAGTTATGTCATTTGTGGTAGCACTCTGTGATAATGCGACACCCCATTACCATAGTTGGTTTGTGAGGTGCTGGGGGCCAGGCAGAAATCTTGGCCAGAAGCACACTCAGCAGTGTCTGAAGATGGATTGCTAAAAGAATGGCTGAGACGTCATGCCCATTTCACACTGCAATGACAGCTCAAGAGCAAAAAACTGAAAAGTAGCACCAAGAAAGATCATAGCTGTTAATATTGCTGCCAGAACCACTCGGTACTACAGCTGCTGACTGGCAGTGGTGAAGCCCTCAGCTGTGAGATGTCTCGCACATCTCTGCCAGCATCCAAGTGCTTATGAGGACAACCGGTATGTAACACGCTTCTGTCCGTGTTGGCCAGTGATAACTTAAAAACAGTGCCCGCTATGCAAAGGGAATGGTAGGAGGGAAACCACACACATTTCTGAGTTTGAACTCACATCCCAGAATTTTAGTCACTTTTGGCTGGCTTCCTCCCCATACTTCATGATATGTTGTAGGAAAAATCCTTCATAATAGAGAGGTCTCAAAACCAAGCCTGTATCAGGATATCCACAGTCGAGAAGCTTAATGTGGGAGAAAATCCCTTTGTGTAGAATGTTGAGAGGGCAACAGGATTGCAGATGGACTCTCTGTTCTGTGGATTAGTAACCTCACCCAGGGTGAGCCCTTGTGTCAACGAGTCCTGTGTCCTCATGGAAGCCTAGCTCACGGGGCCTGGGACCTTGCACTGCTTTTTAGTTTTAGAAGACATTCAAATTTGGGGTGTTCCTTCAGAGTGTGTCATGCAAATAAAAGGGAGGGAAAAAAAAAGAGGAGAAAGCAGTAAATAAGAATATTCCTGAATCAAGGGCTGTAAATTCTGCTGATGTTCGGAAGAGGAACGTTCAGATGACTTTAGCTTTTTTCCTTTAAGTCTTGAGTGAGTCATAGGAAGAAAGGTTTGGACAGACAACAGCCAGTGATGGAGTTAATCTGGTGTATTGAATCGTCAGCCATTAGGTGAGCTAACAATCACCGTGCAATTGTGAAGTAAATTAGTTAGATCAAGAGGGCACTTGTAAAATTTATTAATTTTATTTCCCATTTGTGAAGGGTAGAAGTCTGCTAATGCGGTTCAGGCAGGGAATGGTAAGTCCCTAACCCGCAGTAATGGAATAGCCCCGGCTCCGGAGCGAAGGATGCAGAGTGTCAGGGAAAAATACAGAGGGGGTTAGAAAATTCAATGAAGAAAAGCAGTGAGGCTGCAGACACATTACTTGGCATTCTTTCAAGATTTTAACCCCAAATCGTCTTAAGAAAATATAATTGACCTCATGGTATTTCCACCCATTGTGTGCTCCATTTAAAACATTTCAGAAATCAGCCGGATCCTCAACCTGGAGGCGCAGCGATGGGTTTGATGAGCAGATCTGAGTTAAACTTCCCCTCAGCATTAGTGTAGCAGGGGGTTGCTAAATGATAGCTTTTTTGAGAAGCAAAAAAACCCCAAACCCATACTTTATTTAACATAGGGGCTAAAAACCCCACAGCAGAGGGAGTTTGCCATTTACCGGCCGTCGCAGGAGTTCCCCGGGGGAGGAGCTCCGGTCCCCGGTGCCCCGCGTTGCCGCCGCGGCTGGCTGCGGGACGGAGAAACCCGCGGGCCCGGTCCCCGCCCCGCTCCGCTCCGCCTCCCCNGTATATTTAATCTTTATAACTATCTTTTAATGAGAAATCTTGATGCGTGAATGCCGGTCCTGTAAGATTCTCTAGTAATGCATGAAGCAATACAGCATGGAGCTAAGGATAACATAGGCACAATAGAAACTGAAAACTGTTTGCCCCAAGGACTTGAAAAAGCTTATCTATGTACCAGAATTTTTGTTCTGCCTAAGCCATTCCTTCTTTTTTTTTTTTTTAAACATATATAAGAGAATGTAAGCCCTTCAATAGTCACGCATTACAGGGTTTGTTATGTGATACCAAAGAGTCTCGATGACTTCCCTTGGCAGTTCATGTCTCATATCACTGTCTTTTCAAGTTGAAAATGTCTTTTTAATATGCAGTTGTAAGATCTCATTATCAGCCTGGATTTCCTTTTCTGTGGTGTTGCTGCTTGAATACTTCAGTCAGGAGAATAATGTTGTAAGAAGGGGGTACTCAGTATTTGGAGTTTCATGTTTTCATAATTGATTTAAATAGCAGAGCACTACTATCCATTCCAGGTTTGGTTTTTTTCAGATGCACTTTGCTGCTTCCTACCATGTCATTCGTATATTCAGAGATTTCCCTTTTAGTAACACTAATGTAATGACTTCAGGATACTTCCTTTAAGGTCATATTTCGTAGTGGCTGGCCAGAGCAGGCTTTTATGTTCAAAGCAATTAAATAGCATTCTCATCAGTGAGATTTAAATGCCCATACTAATATGCTGAACAGTATGTCTACTTTTTGTCCATGCTTCATTTAAAAGTCATCCTTCATTTAATGTATCAGGAGTATGTCGTTGGCACTGTGGTAGTGGCCAGTTTGGTAAAGAACAGAACCAGAATGTAATGATGGGGATTATTAGAATAGGAGGAAGAGGTTTAAAAAAATGTTCAGGTATATGTAACCAGACAAATGTTATATAGCTGAATAATATTGATGAGTAATCAGTCCTGAGCTAGCTCCGGTTTTTGGCAGTGATGAAAATGATTTTTCTTACCCTTTAACAGTATTCTTTTATGTCTGTGTATGCATAAATACGACACAACTTTATTGTTTCTAATCAAGGGTCACAGTAAACAGTTGCCCTTGCACAGGCCTGAGGTAAGACTAAATCAGATTCTTTTTATCGGGCTTTGAAAAATGTGATTTGAGAGCAGTTTCTCATTTGCTTGTAGAAATTTTAGCTCAGCCCATTATTTTAATCTTCTTAGTTTTTAGCATAAGTGAATTCAGTAAAAACGTTTCTTGTAGTTTTAAGAATTTTATTTATATTCATGATACAACTTTATTAGTTTAGAATTTTTTTTAATTGTCTGCAGTTTTATGTGTCTATGTGGCTGCCCAGTTTCCTATTTGAGCATCTGTCCATTGCTGTATGATAATCTGAACCTGAATTTGATATCATTTGAGGGATTTTTTAATATTTTTTTTTAGTTCTAGAAAATATAAATACCAATTATGAAATTGAATGGTCAGAACCACATTTCTTTTCAACTACCGAATCCAGAAAATAGTATGTTTTTGCTGCATGGAAAAGCCAGCTGTACAAAGCCCATGGGACAGAGCTGTGTGCACCACGAAAGTCTTTGTGCCCTCATTGGTATCTTTTTTGCACTGTTTGTGGGGTTTCCCTGACATTCACACAGCAAAGCCTGCCAGTGGCTGCCCACCAGTCTGAGCCCAGGGACTGGGTTCCGGGCTGACTGCAGAGACTCCTGGGGAAACTGCTTGGATATTTATTATATACTTTTTGCTGCCAGAAAACACAAAAATCAAGACTTAATGATTTCATGTTCTTTATGTTCACTTACTGCATGTCATTAGTAGGCTAAGTCCCCAGCCAGTATTGTCGCATGTAAGTATTGCCATTAGGGTTATTGTACTGAAATGATTTATAGAAGCCAAGAATTTGGTCCTTTATGCTTAGCAATGAAGCAACAAACTAAAGAAAACTGCAAATGGGAGGAACTCACCAGATTCATTATGGTGCAATTCAGCTCTTTTGAGTTCATTATGGTATTTGTTCTCTCCTCAGTACTACCTTGTTAGTGAATTTAAATTAAGAAAAACAAACAAAAACAAAAAACACACAACACCTCCCCATCCACCCAAAATAAATAAAACCCAAACAAACTTGAACATCTTTCTTCTAATGTATCTGTTTCCGGCTAGCTGTCTGAAGATACCTGTAATTGTGATTACCCAGCAGTATTGCTTAGAATTGTAAATCTTCCAATTAATAAGTTGATATTTATTTCCTGTACCCACAAGATTTTCACATGAACTAGTCCTGGGCTGCAGAAATCACTTCTACAGTAGATGAGAGTGATATTGAACCTTGCTTTATTCAGAAGAAAATGCAAAACTTAATTCCATGACTCAAATTTCTTATAGTAAGATGTCCTCCTTCATAGTGAGTCCACAAGTTAAAAAGAAAATTACCAGTATTCAAAGATGCTAATTTTCTCATTAAGGGGGTATTTTGATACCTCATAATTGGAACAACACAGGTAAAAAGTTCTGGTCTGAATTTTCAGATGATGATATAAAAATACAAAATTCTGTAGGAGATCAGATACAGATTCTTCTAAAATAATAGGGTTCTAGGGAAAGAACAATGAGGCAGCTTTTATTGCTTCAGACAGTGGAAAGTATCACACAAATTAGTTTATAGGTAAAATTTAATTCAGCATCACCTCTGTTGAACATTGGATTCGTATAATGTCTGACTTTGGCTTTGAAGTGCTCTGAGATATAGGTGGGACCATATCCTCCTTTCATTGAACTCTGCGTGACTCCATTGAAATTAACGAGCCAAGACTGCTATGTTATCTATGGGTCTTTTTCATGTTTCTTTCACTGAAACAATGATAACAACCTTGAGCTCTTGTGAAGAGTTTCTAGACTCTTTGATTAAATTTTCTTTTCTTTAAGGCTTTTTCTTATACCTGGATTATTTTTTTTCTGTATTGCAGTTCAAGCTATCATGACTTCTTCATTCTTTTGTAAAATATTGTGTTCTTTTGTCATGAAAGTAAGACGCCGTAAGTACTGTCCTGTTCTGAAATACTGCTTCTAACAGCTTTCCCACTGTTGGTACATTCTGAATTACACCCTTTGTCTGGTTTTAGTGTTGGAAGTGATAGTGGACAAGGACCATTTTCCTTGAAGCCATGTCTAAAGTTGTGATAAAGGTCACTACAGCGATCTCAGCAGGTCCCACAATATGTGGTGGGTGATACCCTCTGAAGATCTCTATGCCACTGTCAAGTTTGGTGTGTGATGAGTTGTTTTAGCCATGGTGCTGTAAGCTACCAGTGGAATATCTAGCCAGTGCTGTTGCTTACAGTAAAATGCTGCTGTTCCTCTAGGAAAACAGCTGTATGGCTGTCACAGCTTGTCACGGCTTTGAAACTATTTTGATATTAAATGCGTGTTCTCTTTGTGGTTTTTTTTTATTATTATTTTCTGTGTTGTTTTGAACTCTCGCCATGCAAAACGGCCCTCAAATAAGTGAAAAATGACTTAAGCACCAAGCTGATTCAAGAGAGCGTGCTTTTAAAACTTGCATCTTATTCTGTTCCATTCCCCTTCTTCCCTGTCTTCAGTGGTGAGGATGCCAAGTCTGGCTGTGTCCTGCTGGGTCTCGGAGAATTCCTTGTTCCTCAGAGTAAAACCTCACATCTGTCTTGGCCATCCACTCCTCCTTACAGCTGCATTCTGTAGCCCCAGGAGGTACCTGCAATTAGCAGCCTAAGGATAAAATGACAGAGTTTTTATTGAAGAAAATACAGGTTTCTGGGTTGGCTCCAGACTTTTTGCTCCATGGAATGGCATTAGGAACTACGTCCATGCTGTGTTTCAAGTGCTCCTGCTGCTTACTTTAGCAGCCTTGGGTTGCAACCCTTCTGTGATACCTCATTCGAGCAATTCTGTCTAATCAGCACTTTCTTGCCATGAGCCTAGATCACTGTAAATTTTTGGTGCGCCAGTCAGGATTCTCAGGTTCAGGTGACTGTCTGGTCAGGAACATAGGCTAGTAGAGAAAGAAACTCCCAAATCATACTGCTGGGAACTGCCTCTCAATAGGACTTTGGTGGTTTCCATCATAAGAATAGGGGTATTTTAGGTCTGTGTTAGAGGAGCTTAGGGCTAAAATGAGAAGACGAGCATTGTGCTTTTTGGTTGTGTGGTGCTTGACTTTGTGTCGTTCCAAGAGGTGATTTATGGTATTTCTGTCAGCAAGAGTTCCACTTTACAGGCTCACGTCTCTCTTCTGTGTAACCAGGTCTGAGCTCTATGTGGGGTAAATCAGCCAGACTGTGGTTATTGAAGATAAGTAGGCATATTTACAGCAGTATTAATTTTGGCTGCTAAAGTTAGGAGTTTCTTGGCATGCAAGCAACTGCTTAATGAAAAAGTGTCTGTCTGGAAAAATCTCTCTGGTTTTACTCATTCAGGATGGAGCTCCTTCTTTGTCACCTGACTTCTTACCACATTAAATATCTCTTTTCTGCTATCTAAACTGTTATTGTTGAAGCTAGTGTAACGAGGATCGGACATCTCAACACTTGAAAATGTTCTTTGAGTTCTTCTAAAAGTACTTTCAAATTGTCACTTAGTCTTTATGCATTCTTTAACTTCTTTTCAGATATATGCCTCTAGAAACTGAGAAGCTGGGATTATGCTATTTTTGTCTTACACTGATTAATGAGCCTGTATGCCTGGGTGAAAGGCAAGTCTTCTGTTTAGTACAAGTCTTTGTACAGCTGCAGGTAAGGTTCAAGGCTGGGTGGAGGTCCACCCAGAACAGAAAGGCATAAACTGGCATCTGTGAGTAGAAGATGAAGAGAGTAGAATATATCTGGAAAGCAGGCTTCTCTGGTGAGATGCATGTGAGATGCAGAACCACCTCCCTCGTCCTGCTGGCCACGCTTCTTTTGATGCAGCCCAGGATGCAGTTGGCTTTCTGGGCTGCCAGCGCATGTTCCCGGCTCATGTTGAGCTTCCAACATCCACCAACACCCCTAAAGCCTTCTCCTCAGGGCTCTTCTCAATCCATTAATCCCTCAGCCTGTATTTGTTATTGTGATCTGTCAAGAAAAATGTAATTCTGTCTGTCAATCTGTACAGAAAAGTTCATATTTTATATTGATTATACTTCTGGGCCTTCTTGGTATTCACATTTTAATCTCTACTTTTTTTTTTTTTTTATAAATGAGTGTGGATCCTAGCTCCATTTACAAATGGGGATGGATGTGTGCTACATTGTGAAGTTATAGGATCATGTTCTAGATCTTCATAGTCTTAATAATTTTCAAAATCTGCTGTTAACCCTCCTTTATAACTTATGGTACTTAATTATTTTATGCTTGTTACATCGTTCAGTTGTTTTACTTTTGACAGCAGTTGTAGTGTTGGCTTGAAAAATGACTGCTTTCCTTAGGTACAAGTTAAAGCATCAGTATATCCTTAGGTTATCTGCCTCTTAATGTTAGCTTTTGATTTATTGTTCTCTTTTCTCAAATTTAAGAGCCGGAGTATTTTATGCTTTTTTTTTTAAATACAAAGAAATACAAAGTGCTCCCAACAATTTGCAAAGCAGTACACATTCCAGTAAAATACTATTTGTTTATTTCTAATGTTGCAGGAAAAAGTGTAATTTTGTTTTTAAAATACTCCTATAGTACATGTATTATAGGATTTATCAGAATGTATGCAACAGTTAAAATGCACATGTTTTGTTAAGAATGTCTTGGCTCTTCAAAAATTAATATAAGACAGAATTCATTTAATCATGTAGACTGATGTTCCTCCAGCTTCTTGGAGGCGGAAGGAGGAAGGTTATAAATTTTCTTCAACGTGTAGGTAGTCAGCAATTGTCCATTTGGAGTTAACTTTTATCTTTGGGTAAAAAAATTTCAGAAAAATAGTAAGTTCTTTGGCACTGTATCTTGATTTTTCAGTGCTTCCTGTGTGTACCATCTTTTCCTTGATCCTCTGGGGCAAGGAACCTGAGATACATTCAAATGCATACAGCAACTAGCGGGAGCAGGAAGAAATAGTGTTACTAATACAAAATTTCAAAAAGAAACCACCAAAGTTTTTAGCTGTTTGTTTCCAAACCTCTGTTAGGCAGTGATTTCTTTGCTCGTTATTTTATGTTAGTTAGTTAAAGTGTGATGATACTTCACAATTAAAGTGTGATTAAACTTCACAATTGCCTCAATTAAATCTCTGATTTTCTTTTCTTCTAGACTATACCTTCTGTAAAGCTTTGTGGAAGATAGATGTGTGTGCTGCAATGGTGACATAAATATTTCAGAGGACTGGAACAAGTTGTTGAGAATCTGTGTTTGTTTTTAATGCTGCTGTCAAGAACAATCTAAGGCAAGTAAACAACATGAGTTTTATCATGAAACTTCACAGACATTTTCAAAGAACAGTTATTTTGCTGGCCACTTTTTGTATGGTGAGCATAGTTATTTCTGCATACTACTTGTACAATGGCTACAAACAGGAAAATGAACTTTCTGAAATCTCTTCAGAAGTGGAATGTGGTGATCTTCAACTGTTGCCATACAAGCTGATGGAGATGAAGACCATGAAGCCTATTGATCCTCTGAGGACAGATCTTGTAGTGCTGGTGTTTGTGGAAAGTCAGTACTCAACATTAGGCCAAGATATTATAACCATTTTAGAATCTAGCAGATTTCAGTTTCACATTGAGATTGCACCCGGAAAAGGTGACCTCCCAGTGCTTATAGACAAAAATAAAGGCAAATACGCTCTCATAGTGTATGAAAATATTCTAAAGTATGTGAATATGGACTCTTGGAACAGAGGCCTTCTAGATAAGTACTGTATAGAATATGGTGTAGGCGTTATTGGATTTCACAAAGGCAATGAGAACAGCTTGCAGAGCTTTCAGTTGAAGGGCTTTCCTTTCCATGTCCACAGCAATTTGGGTGTTAAGGACTGTTGCATTAACCCTCATTCCCCACTGCTCCACGTGACTAAATCCTCTAAGCTTGAGAAAGGTCCCTTGCTTGGAAATGACTGGGCAGTTTTCCAGATTAATCATACATCTTATCAACCAGTGATTTTTGCAAAAGTGAAGACACCAGAAAACCTTTCACCACCTGCTGCTAAAAATGCTCTCCATGCCACAGTAATTCATGACCTGGGGCTCCACGATGGAATTCAACGAGTCCTTTTCGGCAATAACTTGAATTTTTGGCTGCACAAGCTGATTTTCATAGATGCTATCTCTTTCCTGTCTGGAAAGAAGCTCAGACTGTCCTTGGATAGGTACATTCTGGTTGACATAGATGACATCTTTGTTGGGAAGGAGGGAACAAGAATGAACACCAACGATGTACAGGTAACGTATGCATACAAACTAATGGTCATTATGGCGAAGTGCCATTTTTTTAATCTTAAAGTGAACAGTTATTAATAGCTGGAACTCATGGAGGATGCAGATCGGTAAGTAGCAATGCAAATTATTTGGGCCTTCAGAGAGAAGCCAATCTGCCTGGCTCTGAGTAGTCACTGATTCCAGGTTCCTTCAACCTCCAGGCTGGAGGAGAGTCTGTGCAGTGTCACTTGTACCTGTACTAGGAAACAGTGCAAAACAAGATGACTCACTGGTTACTATCACTTGTTTTCTCTCAAGGGACACACTGGTCCCTGCTGAGCTAAGTTCTATAAATGGGTTGGTGGACACCTCTGAATTCTGTTCCCCTTACTATATATGGAACATAGTCTCGTGAAAGGAAATTAAAGACAACTAGTTGCTAAGTAACTCATAAAGAAAAGGGGGTAGGAATGGTAATGTTTTCATACACACCGCACCCCACCAACACGCACAATTCTATGCATAATTGCATGGTGTTTAACTCTCTAGTCTGCTGATAGCTTCTATCTAAGCACATGCTTCAGTGGCATTTGAAAACAGCACAGGACTTCAGAGCTGGACCCTATTCATATGTAATATGCATGTTTCTCATCTTACAAGCGGGAGGTAAATATGGTGAGCAAAAGTAAATGAAAACATAAATTTTGAAGGATAGACTGGATTATTACCTGTTTGAAATAGGTTTCCCATGTCAGGGGTTGGTTGCAACATTACGCCTTTCTTATCTCTGTTTTATGGCTCTCGCTTGCGAGAAAGGTTGTGTTAATATTGGTATTAAAAGCTTGTTCTGTCACTAAATGACTTGAAAATTTCCATTTTAACATTTTAAGTTGTACATTGCTGAAGGTCAGTTTTCACTCTCTATTGTGCTGTTCAAGTGAGGTGATAGTTACGGGTCAGTAGGAGCAACATTTTAACATGATTTCTTGCTGTATACCTCGCTTTCTTTTTGTGAAGAGTGTTGTTACAAAGCGGGTAGTTAGACATCACCTTGCAAAACTGGTACTTGGTCTAGAAGCTAAAAGTCTGTAAGGTACTGATTCTTGCCTGGTTTGTGCTAAAAATAAGGGAGAATGTTTTGCTAGAACTCTCATAATGGAAAGAGGAACTAGAAAAAGGAAAGGCAACAACAGCACTGCATGCAGTTGATGGTCACTTGTTTCATTTTTAACTAGATTTTTGTTTTCTCAGTGTTAGTATATTTGTTAAGCTGCAGAAAGCCTGCATACATTGCATCCTTAAACAAAAGGGTTGAACTTGTGCTTCAGTTTGCTTTAAAATTGCAGCATATGCTCTTTTCTAAAACCTTCTCTGCACATGCAATGATAAATAAGTTATACCTCCTAAATAACTGGATGTTTTCCTTATGCAAACAAATTGCACGGGAAAGAGCTAGAATAAAGGTGAAACTCAATAAATGGAGTTCCTGTGTAGAACACGATGGCAGTATTTGAGTTAGATGGGTGAGCGTGATTTGACAATCTCCTAAGTGCAAACTCAGATAGCAGGAAAGAAATAAGGTCTGACCCACATCACAGGCAAAACTGTTATTGTTCCGCAAAAGCAGCCGTTTTTGTTAACAAAATATACAAAATAAAGCCTGAATATATCTCTCATTGTGTTGTGCAGTAGCAGTTTGAAACAGTATGTTTTCTATTGTTTCTCTTCGTGAGTGACACCTTAGGATTGTCATTTTAGGATAAATGAGGATGATTAATTGCCAGAAGTACTTACCAGAAACAGAAGGTTATTTAGACAAATTTGATTAAAGCAGATAGAAAAGGATAAGCTGTATTGTTTTGGGAGAATAATTTGCAGTATGTCAGAATGTTATCCTTCCAAAATAAAACTGTCAAATTAAATGGAAATAATATCAATTTGGAAATAACTTTTAAGTAGAATAATTTCATTTATGCAGAACTGTGTTCTGAAGCAGTGGAATCTGAAAAAAATGTTCCCTTCTGATTTTTTATCTACTTAAAGTTAAAATGTTCTATTAAACATGTTGTTAGGGCTGTCAGATGCAATGCGTCTTCATTACTATTAATATCAAAGGAGTTATCCTCTGTGGCACAATGACATGTGGAAGGAATGAAATAAAATCAATTTGTGGTAGTTGAAGATCCGTTATTGGAAAGTATATTTGTGGATAAATGACATCCTATTAAACAGGAGTGTTTTACTGAGTTCTGCTGCATTGACTGTGACAGAGAATTGTGCTCTGCAAGTGTGAAAATAGGTTGCTAAATGTAGACTTTGTATAATTTCAGTACTCAAGATTAACTCATATCTACTAAGCTTACAGTTTAAATACTAGCAATATAGAATTGGGTATAATGGTTTTTTGTGTTTTAATATTGTTTGACATGTCTCCTGTTTAATATTTTCTGGATATACTCACATCTAGTAGGACTGTGAGCTTGCTGAGAGTAAGGTGAATGTTTCTGCATGTGTTCTGATAATGCAAGGTAACCTAAAAGACTTCAGAAAGCTCCCAACATCCAGAGAACCTCTAGGATTGGCTCTGCCCATTCCTCTCGATAGGACAGAGTTCAGAAACTGGAGGGCTAATGCAGAACTGAGAGCAAAAATAATTGCTCGTTAATGATTCATTACCTAACTCAAGAAGGCAGCATTTGTCATGCGTCTTCTGAGAAAAAGGCTTTTCTCTGAGTGTGTAGAGAACCTAGATTTGTTTTAGGACTGATTCATTAAGCCCCTAAAGTTCAAGCACAAGTTAGGTGAGCAAGATGAAAGCTATGTCTGTACTGTTCTTTCTTTGTAAGAGTTAAAATAGATAACAAAAGATATCCTATAGGATTGCAGAGGAACGAGGTAATTGTGGCATTGCAGTTTAGAGTCACAGAACGATTGAGGTTGGAAGGCATCTCTGGAGGTCATCTGGTCCAACCCCCCACGTCCAGGTACCTGTAGACCATCTGCAAGAAGGGAGATCCTGATTGCATGTGAGATCAGGTTTTCAAGGGAATTTCTTCTTCAGATACCTAAAGAAGACTTGCTAAGTTGCCAGAATAGTTAATATTTGGACGTTAGGCTAAACTGGCCTCCTCTTTTAAGTTTGTGGATTGGAGTTGAGCACTTAGAAAATGGCTCTTATAAGGTTGAGTGATAATTTTTTATCATTGTTATATATTGACCTCAGAAGAGGTCAAGTCAAAAGCAAGTCCTCTAAATGACTGTCTTTTACACCTCTAAAGATGAGGCGAAGTGGTGGTACTTCAGCTTGAGTATCTATAGTGTCAGGGACACAAGTGTAAAGAGCCTTTCAGAAAATTTTTTGACGTAGTTTATCAACCTAATTCCTGTAAAACTAATAAATGGTCTGTTTTGTTAAACAACAGGTGAATTTCATTCTAGTTTCAGAGAAGACCCGAACAACTTGAAACTGTATTTAAAGACTTCCTGATTGTTATAGATTTGCCTGTCACTGTGTAAAATCTGGACTGATAGAACATAGTTCTTTAATGCAACATACTGAGTAGCTGTCACTGTGAATCAACAGTGACCATCCATCTCCACGTTTATTTGCTTTATCTTCCTCTGCTATAATAGAAATAATGGAATAGAACACTTTCATAGTCTAATTGCACTTTGAAAATAAGCTTGATAATGTCATCTCAATGTTCATTTTACAGTAACTTTTTTTTTCTCCTAATGTCTGTCAGGCAGGAGGGACCATTATGCTGTGACAATGTTATATTTTATTTTCCTTCTGTCTTTTCGAAGACTAAGAACCTGCACAGTGCAAATAATTCATTTAAATGGACGTACAGGGAAAATATATCTAGATATCCACAGAGTAAGTTTATCTTAATGGACCATGGTTGTTCTGGCTGACGATCTACTAATTTAATATCTTTTTTTGTTACAGTTGCTCTTTGTGAAATTTTTATGAATATAAAGTGTTGAAATTTCTCAAAGGTAAAAGGGGGTGATAATAGGGGAAAAACTAAATATGATTATTTTTTTTCCTATTGACAGTTTGTGCAGTGCTGATGGTCCAGGGAGTGAATTGGTCTACCTTTTCCTTCATTTCCCCAATATGTGCACTTTCCGTTTTTCCTTGAGAGTTGATCACATTTTCAAAATAAAAAATTGGAACACTGTGAAATTATTTTTTTCCAAATAATTAGCTGTGTGATCTCCTCTCGACTCTCTTGCCCTTTCATGTGTTTTTCATTTTGAATTGAAGTCAAGGTGGGGATCTCTTCACTTTCTTCATGAAAGGCTGTTCTTTTTCTACACTTGTAATTATTCTTTTATAATTACCAAGGAAAAAGCTTTGTATTAACCGTATCCGTTATTGGGAGAGCGATGAGATATCTTTTTTTTTTTTTCTTGTTCTATTTTGTGAGTGCTTCTGTTAGTATATGTGCATTAAAATGGGCAATACAGGTTTGCATCTGTCATCTTTTGGTGTTAGAGTCATTGAAGAATTGGAAAACAAGAGCTGTCCTCTTTGTGTATCATGTGTGCCAAACAGCATTTTGATAATGGAGAGGATTTAGCCAGAAAGAATAAATTCTTAGCATGTTAGTCTCTATCACTTGCACAATCTGTCATCTTGCCCAGATTTTGAAGTTTATAATGTAGACACTGGAGCTAGTCCTCTAAATTTCCATAATAGAAAATGTAGAAAAATTGCGCATCTTTTAGGCAGGCACTGGTTAAGTGAATTGCACCTTAAAAGTATGTATTTGTTTCTGTTGTTCATAAAATGTTTCTACAGTGACTAAGATAAAATCTAAACATTTGCATTTGATTAGATCAGTCTTCTTCCATGTTGTAAAGCCAGTGCTGTCATTTTTATTTATTTCCTTAGGGCATTAGTGGCCTAGTCTTTCATTAAATATAATAAAATTTTGTTTAATAACAGATTTTTTTCCTCCAAGAACTAGTTGTTTATTCACTATATTACAAACTCATCCACATTGGTCAGCACAGCTTAAATTACTACAGTTGTTTAAAACCCATTTAGTGTCTTTTCACCTTGTGTAGCGTACGTGGAAAGAAAACAGAGCTTTCTATGGTAAAGCATATCACTTGGATATAAATTTTAAAAGTACAGTAACATATCTTTTCAGTTACCCTTGCATAGAAATGACCTAAATATTTGCCTTAGAAGAGAGGCATAGATGTATTTTCTTTTAAGGCAGAATTGCTAAAAGGCGCGGAAAACCTGAACTGTCAAGACACAGAATGGTTCCTGTCACAGGAAGAAGTCTTATTCTGTAAGTTATTTGCTTCTTTATCTATAGGATCAAGTAGAAGGTTATCAGTAAAGAAATTATAGATGTGTCATCCAGTGTTTCAGTTGCAGAACCACCAGATATACTCTCATCTGGAAAAAATCTTTTTAATCACCTCTTTAAATGACATAAGGAATTAACTAGTAAGAACTTTTGTTCTGGTAAATCATTTTACATTCTCAATTCTTTAGCCACAGTACCTCTATGCCACTGTTCAATGTGCTTACTTTGTGCGTACATGCATTCTTTCTTAATTTGACCTGAAGCTCCTAAGGTATTTTGTATTGACTTGGCTGAAATAACAAGTAAAAAGTACGTTCTGTCCTTAAAAAGAGTCAAAGAAAAGTAATATGACTGACTGTGGTGTGTCTGTAGGTGTCTGATGCCCTTGGAAGACTGATTTAACTTCTTGAGAGTATTGTTATCAGGTACAGTAGTGTGGAATACAGTGCACTGTGAGGCAGTAGAGAATTAGAATTGGATCTCAGAGCTAAAATGTAACTTTAAACCAAGTTATAAACATTGGTTTATATATATATTATGGGCTGATACCAGCACACAGAACGCTCTAGCAGTCAGTCATCTTAATGTTTAACTTCTAAAAGCAAATTGGTTTATGTACCAATTTCTATGAATTTTAATCTAGTAAGATTGTTACAACTCTGCTCAGTACAGCCCAGCTTTTGTTCTTAAAACTGTACTGATGTTTGAAATGGAAAGCTGGATAAAAGTCCTTGACCAGAGGAGGGTGGCTGTGGAGGGGTGATGGGGACACAGGGGAGAGATGGCTCTGTTTCAGGTATGACACTTCTAGGACTGCTGAGGCAATGCTGGGAGTTCCACATGTGCTTCCTCCTCCTGTTCTGCACTTACACAGAGAACGCTAGATACAACCAAACCTCACGGAATAAACTTGGCAACAAGATTAATTGTACAGCTTATCCATGAAGACCATGGACGGTAACTGTGGTAGTACCTGTGTGTCTGATAATAGCCAAGTTCCACGTCTTATCTCTGTGGACCACCAAGCAAAGGGAGAGGAGGCTACCTTCTCTGTGTGTTCAAATGCCCCTGGTCCATGCTTTGTGTTGATATGCATATAAGTGTTATATGTGGGAAGGACAAGGTTCAGAAATGTTTTTATGAACAATGCTACCTCCCTCCCTGGGACTGTGGGATGAGCATGGGCCTCCATAGGAGATCTGTAAAGAGAGTGTGTATGTCAGATAGAGCTGGCAGACTCCTCTGCAGCTACACAAGAAGCGGTACTTGTGCTGGAATGGAACTACATTTACCTGTTCTAACTTGTTGGCTTAACTATCCACTTTGTTGATCTATACAGTATTTCTCAGGCACAGCAACTGTAAAAAGATGCTGTGTATCTAAGCCTTCTTGTTCTACACTGAAAATGTGAAATAAAGTGAATACTGATTGACCAGTAGATGTTCTTTCTAGCACAGAGTCGGTATCTGTGAGCAGTTGTAAGTGTGAGGAAGCTTATTGTGCCAGTGCTAGGTCTGTTATGAGGAAACAAAATTTCAGTCTTTGTTCCTTTTAATCAGTGTCTTTCATTAGTTCTGCATTTGCTGGAATTCATAGCTTGTCTTGTTTGGTTTGGTGGTGGTGTGTTGTAGTTGTTGTTTTTCTGAAAAATCAGTTTTTGGAAAAATAAAGCAGTTGGATGTGGTAGGCTTTCGTGCCATTGAACCTAGGAGTGTCATCAGGTCCTAGACATAGAATTTTGCAACTCAGTACTGATGTGCTGCAGCCTTTGAGGGCTTTAGTGAAGCAGTTTAAGTTTTAATCTTAAGGAGAATAGTATTCTATGTATCCACTTCCCTACTTGTTTATGCATCTGGGCCTAAAAGATGCCAAGTATTTTCTATTCCAAAGGAATCCTTTGGAAGTACTGTACATTCACAAGTATGAACAGCCTGCACTTCAGAATTGTCTTGCATGGGAGGGTTGGGTCAGGAGAGCAGTACTGCTCCATCCTCCCTCATTTATATTTATTGACCATGAAGAAACTTAACTGCTGAGTGTGGAGTCCTCTGGAGCATTAAGACAAAAGATATCTCAGGAGGATGAGGCAGATCACTAATCATAAAGTTGTTTATAGCGATTTTTTTTTTTCCCTTTTGCTTAGTTTTGCAATGCTGCAGTAACCAAATCTGAGGTTTGTTTTCATTTGGTATATACTTCCATGCAAACCTAAATCTTGAAACAGTGATT
Organism: Tringa tobata; assembly: GCA_033628505.1. NCBI lineage: Eukaryota > Metazoa > Chordata > Aves > Charadriiformes > Scolopacidae > Tringa > Tringa tobata. Next base: position 11,389,426 of record JAHREE010000567.1, on the reverse strand, counting down.
TATTTATTTTTTAAGGATTGCAAAATATCCTCCTGTTATGAATTCTGTGGCAGGGAACTAAGAGAAGAGAAATCTATCTCAATTTCAGCTTTTTTATTGTCAAAGAGGCTGCGGAAACTGCTTCTCTGCCTAGTGAATCTCATGAAATCTTTGAGGGCAATGAGTATGATTACCTTCAAGCTCTTCTACCCCAGCACCAGATTTGATTGTTGGTTACTAGCTCCCTGGTCTTTCGTTTGTTTTCATGTTTGAATCAAAGTAAAGAAATCATAGCTTCTATGAATCTACTGTTGATTTACCATATAAGTAGATGTACACTATGGATGCAGTCATCTCCATCTTTCCAGAAAATTAAAGTTTGGTTGGTTTTTTTTCATTTTTTAATTCCCCATATTTCTCTTTAGTGGTGAATGCTTTGCTGTCCTTAGGCTGAAGGAACTCTCTTAGCAATAGTATCTGCCTGTTGTATTCTGATTTCTGTTCTTAATGGAATTGTGTGATGTCTTTTATTTCAGTGTTAAGCAATTATGCTCACCTGGGATCAAGTGCGCTGTTTCTGCTTTTTCCCTTGACTTAATTTATTATGCAGAGACATCTTTACACTTGAGCCTGTTTCCCTTCCAAAGAAATCCACACAAACACTTATGTCCACCCAGTGTGCCAGCCTTCAGCCATCATTTTTGATTCACAGGGTATAGTTAGCAAGTTCTGTATTCCTCTCTCTTCTCAGAAACATATCCCTTAAGAATGTACATTAATATTTTCATAGATGAGGTGGAAACGCATCTGATTCTGCACACTTTGAGTACTGTCAACATAATATGGACTCGGCTCTGGGTTGGTCCATCTGACTGTGAAAGCAAAATCTGCCATTCCAAAATTTATGAAGTTAAATGTGTGTCAAGACATATTGAAACCTTAGTGTGCGCTGTAAGATGTTCACATCAACTGGGTAATTTGTCTCCACTTAAAAAACCTTTCTCAAAGTTTCAAGGTCAGTATTTAAAAGTTGCCAGTTGTTGTTCAGAGAGCAAAAGAAAGAAGGCACTTGCTGGGGTTAGATGTTGCAGAGTTAATGCACTAGACCTGAGCCAGGGTTCTAGCTCTGTCTGCCGCACAGCTGGAGGCTGAATTAAGAACGGTGATGTGCTGAAACCACTTTTCAGCCTCCTGGCAGTGTATCGCTCAGCTATCCTGTCAGCCTCTCTCTTTGCTTAGATTACAAGTGCTCTTGGTCAGAGGCTCTTTTTGTTCTGTGTTTTTTGTTCAAAAAGCACTTTGATAATACAAATAATAATAATGCAACTACAGCTTACCACAGAGCTGGGCAGATTCATCACTGCACTAGTGGCTGCTGCGAGACTTATTCTGTGCTTTTTCAGATGACAAGTTTGCCATTCAATTCCTACTGTTAATGGAACTGAGTAAAATTTTCACAACCAACAAATAAAAATATACTGCAGGCGGATCTAGAAATTGAAGCAATTAACTAAAAAACTTGATACCAAAATTGGGCATACTTCTTTTCCATCTTCAGTCACATCAAGAAGGCGCAGTCTGGCAAAAAGAGAAAAATGAGTGTAGAAGTGGGACTACTTCACTAGTTTCTTTTACAGTACAGCTGCTGTGTCCTTTCTTCTTAGCTGTTCATTCTGGAAAAAGTCAATGCAACTACAAAACAAAGTAAAAGAGAAGTATTTGGTTGCCAACGTATATCTAATCCCACATGGAATAACAATGACCTATCTGTTTCCAATTCCAGTTTCTTTTTCTGTGCAAACTTCAAGACTTATACAAAGTAGAAGTGTTACTCTCTCTTTAAAAATTGTGTCTGACAGAGCATAAAAACCTTATAGCAATTTTTTTAAAATAATTTAATGTATAGGAAATTCCTTCTGATACTTTACAGTCCTGAAGATTGAGTTAGTACCGCTCCTTAAAATACCTGGAATAAATCATAAATTAAATACCATTTTATATTGCAAAATGATACTACGAGACATTTGAAAATACAACTAATGGAGAGGACAAATGAGAAGTCAGTGACCGTGCAGAGTAAGACTCCACGGATTTATTCTAACCCAAGTCAGTAAATTCATGCAGCAAAGGCCCAGTGGTGCCGTACGGAGCTAACGGGTTAGGGCTGGGAACACTACTTGCATTTTTGTGGTGCTAATAAGCCCCACGGCTCTACATTGAGCTCCCATTCACTTGCCCTTTCAGTGTTAGCACTCCTGGGAATAACCCAAGAGTCTATGCTCCCATTTTAAAGCAAACTTGAACTAAACATAACTTGCCTTTGATAGAAGGCAAGATAGAGTTGCCTTTGATAGAACTCTAATGGAACCAGAAAAGAGGCTGAAAAATAATTTTGCATTTATAGAAAGGTGGGTTTTTTTAATGGTGCACAATGTTTCTCTTATCCCTTTTCCTTTCTCACTGTGTTTGTTAGAGGTAATAGAAATGTTGGAAATGGTAATCCTGTAAATATCCTGAAAACAAGATGAATACTGAAACATACCTGAATCTGTAAAGTAAGCTGGTTTGATATTTAAGCTGACTATGAAAAATATCATTTAACATCGGGAAAGTACTTTGTACTGACTGAGGAGATTTCTAGAATATTGTGCACAGTTCTGTACCACTTAATCAGAAATATTTAGAGAGTGCTTAGAGACACCAGAATAGCCAGGAAATATCTGAGCAAAAAATGAAAAAATAAAGGCTAAAGAATTCGGTAAGTAACGATGAGCAAAGCAGAAGGCAATAGGCTGCAGATGTCTGTAGGGCATAAACAGTAAGGATGGATAAAAATATCTAATGTAAGGCACAGAGATATTTAAGTGTAGGCTGAATAGCCAATAAAAGTGGCAGAATAGAGGCTACTATCCAAAAGGAAGTAAAAGGATTATGTAAGTCTTTAAAAATTAGATTTAGCAAAAGGGTATGAAATATGCTGTTGGAAAGAATATAATATTGGCAGGGAATTTGTACTGAGATGTGTTCTCAATCTCTTGTAGTATAATCAAATGCAGAGCTCAGTTTGGATTCCTGTGTGTCGGTCTGAGTCTGCAAGTGTAAGATTTGGCCAGCTGGGATATTTATCTATGTAGATGTTGTCTTCTAGAAACGCAAACATTCATGCAAAAACAGGAAAAGTATGTATTAACGCTTCTAACAAAGCTGGATGGGGCTTTGAGCAATGTGGTCTAGTGAAAGATGTTCCTGCCCACAGCAGGGGGTTGGACTAGATGATCTTTGAAGTTCCCTTCCTACCCAAATCATTTCTTGATTCTATGATCAATCTAATGAAGTTCGAACCTGCTGGCCAGTTTCACTGCAATGTGACAGATACAGGCAGTTCTCAAAGACTGTTAAATTCCTGCTGACATCCTGGAGTTCAGCGTGGGGTGAGACATGGATGCAAAGTAGTGCCTGTGCTGAAGCAGAGGTTTCAGTGAGCTCTGCATTTATCCTTCGCTTTGACCTGTCCCTGGCTAATTGTGTGCTGTGTCTTGGAGCCAGTGCTGGCACGTACTGTCCCTTTTTCATCTAGACAGGGTGTGTGGGGCAGAGCGGGAAGGGAACGAGGTGCTTTGGAGACCTGATAGGGGGAGGGTAGGTCCCAGGCAGCACTGTGGGAATAGCAATTTGGGAAACAATCTATAGGAAACTAGATTTTATGGAATAAATTTCTTGGTTTGTATGCAGGCCATCGGTGTTAAGGTAAACTTGAACTCTAAATTGCTACTCTAAAAATCCTGGCATTTTGGACAGAATAATGTAGCCATTGACAAATTCATCGTAGTGGAGCAGATGTAGTGACCCAGCTGCAGCTTCCTGTGCGTTCAGGTAAGGCCACCGTTGTCTCTGCTGCTGAGAGATTAGGCCTAGAAATTCTTCCGGTGTTGAACCTTCTAGATATTTTCAGCATTCCGTGGCTGTAGAGAGCCACGTGTTGCCAACAGCGGGATAAAAGGGCCCTAAGCAGCGTGTGGTGGCGGGTAAAGGCCCGCAGGCTTTGCCGCAGCGGAAGCTCATGGCCAGCCGGTGCAGCGGAGCTCTGCCTTGCTTGGAGAATAGCCCATGTCCTCCAGCCAAACTCTGCCTGCTGTGCCTCTTGGCTGCAGTGAAAGCTAAGCTGGAGCTGGCATCTGAGGAAGCATTAAATAAGAAGCAAACGTGCTGTTGCTGATGAATGTGGGCCTAGGAGCTTGGATAATCACCTCTGTTCTATCTGAGCTGCATGACTATAAAATAGACGCCCCATTAGACTGAATAGCCATGCTGTTGTTTTAACTTCTATGATGAAATATCGTGCGTGCTACCAAACAAGACCTGAAGCTGTAAAAATGTGGAGTTGTCTAATGAGGGGGTATAAATGCTTTGCATCTGAGGTTCTTGCTTGAACCTGAGTTTTTGAGTCCTTACTGGTAACATTTACTGGTAGCTACGCAAGTGTCTGCATGAATCGGTAAACGACTCTGACAATTTACTTACTGCTGATAGGACGCAATGGAGAAAAGCCAAACCAAGCAGGGGCAGCACAGTGGCCTGGGGTGAACTGGAGCAGGATCTGAACTACTCTTGTCACCCTGAGAGGTGGCCCATCATGCTGGTGGGCAGGAGGTGGTGGTGGTGGTGTGGGGGTGGTGACTTTGCAGTACAGCTACCTGAACGCTTGCCTTGTGGCTTACAAACCTCAATTTCCTGCTGTACTGGCTCATCAATAATCACCAGATTGCAAGAACTTATCTGGATAAATATAAAGAGATTTTAAATGCACTTTAGAGTGACTTTGGGTTTGTTATGAGCTCTGTTATACTCTGAGAACTTGCCTCTTCATACTTAGAGTTGCATAAACAGATAAAGTCTTAGGCAAAAATGGAAGAACCAACAAGTTTTCTATTGAATCCTGTCTGACCAAAATCCAGGGAAAAATATCATATGCAGCAGTTAGGGTGATTATGAGTTCTATTTCAATTGACCTGCTGTTTTTTTGACCTTTTTAATTAAAAGAAATGCAGGATTTTTTTTCTGTTAACTGCAGTATAACAAGGTCATTTAGCTGTTTAGTAACATTAACCTCTTTCATCAAAGTACAGGTTAATTAAGAGCTAATAATACACAATTTCTTATAGAGTCCTGAAAACAGCATGCTAATTACTTTACTTTATTAAGTGATATTGGCATCAGGTATTTAAAACCTTCAACTTACCTTGCCATAATTAGCTTATTCTCATTAGCTGCTATCTCAACCTCCAAGAAGTGAGAAGCTGGTGAAGGAAGTTAGAAATATTTCTTACATTGCTTGGTTGTACAAATTATTTACCTAGATGAAAGAGCATAATTGAAAATACTTAATTGGACCATCATCAAGATCATTATTGTATGTGATATAAAAAAACCTCCAAAGGAAGACCCAGTAACAGTGTGTTCTGATGAAAAAACTTGTGATTGAAATAATTTGAGACGTTTTCCAAAGTGGTTACTTGTATTTTTAGTATCCTTTAGTGGACCTCAAATTCAGATACCTAGTGACAGAATCTGGGCACATAAAATAAAGTTGTGGTGCCTGGATTTTTTTGAAAATTGGGTCCAGTGTGTCTTATGTTGGACACTGGAAATCCAAGATGCAAGTAGCTGGGCTCCAGCCCGGTATCTCTTCTTATTGACACTTTGAAGAGAAGCTGGGTTACCCAGTTAATGGTGCTTATTGAATTTACTGGGAAGACTCATACTGACTTTTCAACTGCTGAGTATAGGTCTTAATATTATAAGAAGTCAGCTAAGATACTCAGACAAATGGATCTGGCAAGCAGTCCCAAGTACTCAATGGGAGCTTTGCCTGTCCTACACATTAAAGTCAGTCTCCGAGGCATCCATGTTTGACAATTTAAAAACACTATTGCTGCGGACAGAATCTAGCTGTCAGAAAACTACAATAATTTTTAAGTAACTGAAACGAGGTACTTTGTTTCCTCTCGAAGGAGTTTTTGCATGCATTTTCTGTTTCAAATTCTACCATGTTACATGGACCTTTGTAAAAAGGCATCCCACTGGCATGTGGTACTTGTGAACTGTTACATCTTTTGAAGGACCTGGTAGACTTTTAAAAATCCATGTTTTTAATTGAAAGAATAATAGCAAAGTTTTACCCACCCCTCTGGTTTAAATTTTGTTGTACAAAGTAGCAGGAATAATTGTCTTCAGCTGACATGGAATCTGGTATTTTATAAACTTGAACATAGGTATTGTCAGCAGTTTAGATTTCCCTTCCCTGTTTCCTTCCCTGTTTCATCAGGGTTTCTATTTTTGATGGATGGTGTCCTGTTGGAAACCTTGCTTCCACCAAACCGTAGAGCAGTTTCCTTTCCCCACTTACGCAGTTTAGGGTCTGTTTGTGATTTATGGTCTTTGCCAGCTAAATACTTTGCTGAAAAAGCTGAAGGTTTTCTACATTTTCTTCTCTTGCCCTCTCTGTAGTGTCAGCTCTGTTAAGAGAGTGCACAAAGAAAATGTGAGCATTCTTCTCCTTTTGTCTGAAGGATATTCAAAATATTTTTTCAGATATACCCAGTATACCCAAAGCAATTATTCTTTCTCCTGCAGAGATTAAATGTTTATGGTAATGGGTGTCAAAATGCTAATCTTGGAAATCTAGGAAGAATAGACATTGAATTTTAATGAGGTTCCAAAATACATAATTTATCATGAGGGAAACATTTTCCCTCAGAAGCAAAATAGTCTGTCTAATAAAATAATGATTCCCAGCCATTTGGGATGGACCTTCACTGAGGCTGTCTTCTCTTTCTTCTTGCCATGCTGCCTCTTACTGCCTGCAAACACCCCAAGTTCTTGCCTGCTGCCTTCCCATCCCCAATCACTGCCACAGTTTCTTGAGCACCTGCCATCACAATCTCAGTGCTTCTCGCTTTCGCGTTCCTACCACCCTGCTGCTACAACATTTCCCCACTGTTCCCTCCCCTTCATCTCTCCCATCCCAAGCCAGCATGTCCCATCTCCTCCCATTTCCACCATCAAAATCGGCAGTGCCAGTACAAACCTGGGACTTAAATTGGGCACAGCTTCTTAGCCTGGCTTCTCTTCTGTTTCTCTAAAAATTGTAATTTTTGTATGCATTATAAATGCAAACTTCAGTCACGTATATGTTATGTTCCTCTATTGTCTTTTCCGTTTCCTTCCCACCCACCCCCCTTTCCCCCCCCTTTTTTTTTTTTTGTTTTAATCACTCCCTTATAAGCAAGTGAATTTGCAATGTGGACAGAAACTTTAGAAAAGGTCAGGTTCTACAGAAAGGAAAGTTTGAGGGAGGCAGGTGACGTGCGTATACCTGTGCAGCCAACTTCAATTCCAGGACTCAGAGCATAGATGTGCTCGGGAAATGCAGAACGATGTCACAAAAAGCGCAAAGTAAAAGAACATCACATCAGTTACAGCTCATTAAACCCCTATATTAAGAACTCAGAAGTTAAAATGGCTTTAGTTCTGTTTCTTTACTCTCTTGCAGAGATTAAACTAAAGAGGAAATATGGTACAGAAAATTAAAGCTACTTCTGCATAAGAGCAGAAAAAAGGCCCCATAAAGGGGTTTCGTGCTTAACTCGTGTGCTTTCACATTACACTTTCTATTAATCTGTTTCACCTTTTCAGAAGGTCCTTGCCTTTATTAAAGAGCTAGTATGGTATCAGAAGTTTTCCTCAAAAGCAAAGTAATTCCTAATTTAATGGCTCCTTTGATAGTATTGTTAGACATGCAATAGTAAAGCAAGCGTTGAGAGATGAGATCTGCTTCCCAAAAAAAAGGGGGAGGAGATAGGCTTTTTGGAAAATTATGAAGTTGACCTTTCTTGCCTTTGTTACTGACATGAAAGCATGTACTGATTTCAAGTTTAAGATATTAATGCTGCAGCACTGAGAAGCTATGTCTGTCTGCTTGCCAATTTAGTTAAAATCCATGTGATTACAAGTAAAATTAACAGTGTTCTGAACTATTCTACTTTTCAAGTGGCTGTATTCTTGAGCAGCTTTTGAGTAGGAAAATAGTCATAAATATGTTAGTATGACTACAGAAAGAAGTCATAGTTCCTCTTTGGTGAAGCAGAGTTCAACAAGACATTCTTGATTTATTTGTTTGAGCAGCCAAGATGTTTGGGTCTGAATATTTTTGTTGATGCTGAAGAAATTACTACTGTCTGTTTAATAAGAACACTTGTGACTTCTCTGTGACAGACTATAAAGTGAAGTCATGTAAAGAGATATTTGAGGACAGCAGAGGCAGGATGCTTTTCTGGCTATGGAAATGGAAGCAAGCTGGGTGATAGGAGTTTTATCCTTGGCTTTACTGCTGATTTATTTTAGCAGGAGCTTTTGACATACTGTGTCATCTGTCTGTTCTTCTGTTTGTCCTATCTGTAAGATGAGAAAAATCAAACAGAATTGTTTCCTTTGTAAACAAAGTTGATATTTCTGAATGAAAAGCAATGAAAAGTGCTGAACGTTATAGTTGTAAAGAAAGAGGCTATCTATACAAAGGCACGAATTTTCATACATTTCCTTTGCATTAATATTTCAATTAAAGAATAATTCTCATGGTTCCTTCTGTTCCATTTGTGATGTTAGAGTCCATTTTCTCCTAAATTCTCACTCGGCTGAGATCTCATTGGCTATTACAGCAGCTTGCATTTGCTGAGATGTTTTATCAGAAATGAAATAGAAATAACTTAAACAGGATGATGCTGATTAATTATCTGAGAATTTGACTTTATTTACAACATATGTGATTTCTGATATTCCTTTCATCGTACCATAAACTTCTGAGATGCAAGATTGAAAGAACTCTGTTGTTTTGCTATTGGGATAACTTTTGTCTATTCCTTGGATTGTAACAGGGCCTTTTTTCCGAGATTATTTTGGATTGTTGGTGAAGAAGGGGATCTTCCATCATATATTGAATTCTCACATTTCATTTCTGGCACAAGGAATTTCTTAAATCTAATATGCGAGTTTAGGAAAGGTTGAAAAGAAAGTACTCTCTTGTAGCTACGTACATGAAAGTGATTATGCAGCTAGTAATTTATTTTCCTTATAGTACCAGTGGAAGTATAACATACGTACTAAATAATTATTTATAAACATATGAAGGCTTTACTAAACAGGTTTTAAAATATTATCTTCAGTACTGGTGTATTTATATAACATCTCATGCAGATATCCGGAGGGACTGTTCATAAACCAATCATAAAATATATAGAAAATATCACCAGCTTACCTTCAGCATATAAAACAGCATTTAGAAATGAAATTTCAGGCTTTTCCTCCCCCTACTTTTCTCTTTTTTTCTGTCTTTCTGATAGAAGCTCACAGTAATAGGCCCTGCCATCTGCTGCTATATATTTTTCATGAGTTTTAACATTTTGTTTTTAGAACCTGAAAGATGAGTAAAATGTCAAGTCACCCAGAAAATAATCATAGGCACGACAACTCAAATGTTATCTCAGCTTGTCTGTACAAGAAGTGGTTCACAGCAGGTCTGTGCCCTCCCTCTGCAGACAGAGCAGGCGAGCAGGTACGCTGTTGGTATTAGCTGATGCATTTTCAAACACCACCGCAGGGCCTTAGCAGAAGCACTCCTCTTGATTTTAATGAAAGTAATGTGGCCAAAAAAAACCCAATGGCATCCCTTTCAAAGTTTGTTCTGTAGAAGGTGAACTTCAGATTTCCTTTAGAGTTTTGTGTTATTTGACTGTTATTTGGAGTGTCTTGCCATGGCTGCTGGCCTAAATAAAATGCAGCCACCACAGCCATTGAGACAAGGCGGTAACTACACCAGCAAAATCAATTCCCAGCAAAGAAGTAAACTCTCTGTTGCTTTATCATAGACATGTCCTGGGCTTTTTACTACCTTTCTCCCTCCTCCAATTTGAAAGCCTGGGTTTGCAACTCCCCTGCCAGCCCTATAGCTGCAGTGTGGCAGGGAGATGCAGCAATGATCTTCTTCCAGGTCATGTCTCTCTGGCATTTCCAACTGCTTTTTGGTTTTTCCCATTCTGTTTTTCCCTCCGAGACTGGAGCTGACAAGCTGAGAAGGTGTTGGAAAGGTACAGGAATAAGACCTTCAGCTAAAAAATGCTCTCAGTTCTTAACTTAATTTGGAGGGAAAGAACTGTGCAGCCCATTCATGCCACCTTGCTGTCAAGCTGCACTCAGGATCTCTTTGATTTGACAATATATACTGTTAACATAAGAAGTGTATAGCCATATCATTTGCCTCCTACATTTTTTAACCATGCGAAGATAAAAATTATTTCACTGAATAGGTTCCCAGCAGCTCAAGGATGGTTTTCATAATAAATCCTCTGCAGATTTCCTAACTTTCATTAGAGTAAGAAGTCTCCTCGGTGATCTTTGCACTCCCAGCCTGTGCAAAAGCCCTCATTAGAGTGTTGCAAGATTTTTCCTCTTAATATTCCACTTCAGAAGTCTCGAGCTTGTTTTCAATTATATCTATTCTGTGCTTCATTTTACTCATTCCTTTATAAAGTCCCTTGTTCACAGGACAAGTCCCTTGTTCACAGGATTTTTCAGGCTTTTCAGTGAAAGAAGATGATCTTTCCTTTACTGGTACTGCTCTTTGAAACTGCCTATACTCTTGTTGCTGGAGCTACACTGTTGAAGAAGGCAGCAGGAGAGGCAAGTTAGTTCCCAGTTAAAGAGGACCTTAAGAAATAGGGGGCAGAAAAGTGATGGTTCTTTCAGAGATTTAATTTTGTGATTAATATGTGTTTAATGAATGTGCTTAGGCATACTGTTCTGGCCCGCTGAAATGGTGAACAAGGCAAGTATTATGGATGACTCAGAATTGAAACCACTCGTGTTTTGTCAGCCATGTCAGCAGAACTCAAATTTGCAACCCCCAGGACAGGGACAAATGACTGTCTCTCCCATTGCTGCAGATCAGCTCCCTTGAGCACCAGCTTCCCTGAGCCAGCCAGACCTACAACTTGAGTGATCTCGCTGAGGCCTCGGATGCAGGATAGCAGAGGTCTGGAGAGCGGCTGGGTCATGGTTTGGGCGAGGCTGGTCACTAAAACCAGGTTAAGCCCTGTTGGTCAAGTAAAATAACTGAAAATAACATTGGTTCTGTTTTACCTGGAGCCAGGACAGGTTGTATTCCTGCTTTGGACAGTGCGGTCGTCTCTCAGTGGGGTCAGGCGAACATTCTCAGCTCTAGAAAGGGAGTGATGGGAAAGGTGAGCACAGAGCAGGGAGAGGTGGGCCAGCTGGGGTGTGTGGCCACCTCTTACTGGGAATGTGAGCTCTGCTGGGCTTGCTGTCTTGGGGCTCCATGAGGTTGGTGCACAAGGGAGCCCCTGCTATTGTCACCCTTCACCTGATTTTGTGACTGTAACACTGTGGGTATGATAGTGTAAGGAAACAGGCTTGATGGAATTCGTACTTCTATAGGATGGATATAGACGAGCCCTGGGAAAGGCCTGAAGAAAAAGCTCGTATGTCCAAAAGTTTCTCTGATAAGATGGGTATCGCCTCCATCTGTAAAATGGGTCATATTTTAAGGAACTGTAGCTTGACTATGCTACGCCTACATCTCAATCTGAACTCGACTTCTGTGCTAATGTTTTGTTATCATTTGCGTTCCAGTTAAGAAGCTAATTGTGGGCAAATTACTTGTATAATGAAAATGTCTGAAGAAACTGTAATTAAAATTACTGGCTTACAGTTTTCAGAGCACCAGATTTCAAGAATTTCAAGAGTGGGATACTAGACCTTTAAAACCTTGAAAATCTCCCGTGATTTTACTATTTTTTGTGCTTTTAAATACATTCCCCTTTCATAATGTGCTTAGAGTTACTTTATTAAAATCAATGTGCTAGAATATATATTTACGTGGAAAACTCTTTGATGACCTTTGAAGTATAAATATTTTCCTTTCTTTTAAAGGTAGTGTGTGAGTGCCTGTCTCCAAGTGTGTGTGTGCAGTAGCTGGCTCTACACTTCTGATGTGCATTGTACAGTGTCACATATCTCCAAAGAGTCCATTGTGTTCCTGAATTACCAGCTACCAAGTGCTCAGTTGAAGGCAGGCTGTTTGGAGGAATGTTGCTCCAGGTCTCCTTTTAGAAGAGGCTTTTTGCTCTTCTCTTTTATTCTTTCTTTGCAAAGTTCTATTTTGCATTGGAAAGCTAGGTGTCTTTGTTACACCTGGAAAACTGGAAGAGCTAATGACAGAGTGTTAAGAGTTTGGGAGATAACTCCTGAAAGTAATGTGTAAATCTTGGAAGTGACAAATCAGAAGAGCATATTGAAGATGTATCTGATGAATAATAGTTTTCCCCTTTCTTCCTGCATGCTGTTTTTTTGTTTGTACCAATTTAGTGCAAGTACACGTATGCTGACAGCCAGTATGCTAACTATCTGAGAAATGAGTCAGAATTTGGAGGAATTTAGGCTTAGTTTCTTTGGTGTGGAATAGGCTTCATCTAGCTTCTTTCTGTCTTTCTGGATTTTTTTTTTGTTGCCAGTAATTTTGAAACATGACTAAAATGCTGTGTATGTACTTGACCTCATCTAGAGAAACACAATTCTAATGGACAGTGTTCACTCCAGGGAATGGAGCAGTGGTCGAGGCACAAGAGATCTGGATTTCATTCCTGGCTGTGTCCCAGGTTTACTGAGTAATAGGTGGAAGGTCTTTTCTCTGGCGCGTGCCTTTGTTTTCCTGTCTCATTACCCAGGGAGTATAACAATATTTTATTGCTGGTCATCTTTATGAGGAAAACAATGGAGTTTGCATGCTGTCTTTAATCTTTAAATGGCAATGAAATTATGTTACTTTTATGTCATATAAAAAGAGATGTTTTTAAATAGCAAAACCATTTGAAGAGATACATGCCTGTAAAAATATTTATATTGTTATATTAAATTTCTCTCCCAGGTGTAATTTTCTACAGATATGTTTATATGGTGGGGTGTTTTGTTTTTTTTCAGGCCCTGCTTGACACTCAGAATCTTTTGAGAGCTCAGATTACAAATTTTACTTTCAACCTGGGATTTTCAGGGAAATTTTATCACACAGGTAAGAATGAAATAATAAAATCACTTTCATTTTGATGGTGTTCTTTGTAGTATGAGGAAAGTAGGAATGATGAAGACTAAGGGTCTGAGTCCAGAGAAGGATTTCCTTCATAATTGGATAACTCAAAAATCAAATTGTTCTTTATTCCAGGTTGCTTTGGGAGATACATTTGTGTGATTTGCTGTATAATTTTTTTTTTCCTAGAGTTATTATACCACATTAACCTTTTGTTCAAGCTGGTGTCTGTCTGGAAGTAACCATGTAGGTAGAGTCTGTAAACACCTCTTTGTGGCAGTATGTCTCTTTTTTAAGAAAAGGGAAAAAAAAAAAAAAGAAGAGGTGCTCATTCTTTTCATAATAGTCCAATAAATAGGGAAATGACGTGGAAATAGGAGGCCCAGGCTGTAGTTTCTAAGAGAAAAGACTAAGCCCTTCAGAAGAGTGTCCTGTCAGGCGATTAAGTTTCCTGAATAAGAGAAATGTTCCTCCTCCTTCTGCAAGCCGCTACATGCAGAAATGGCAGTCACAGAGCAAGGAGGAGACTTTGCAAGAGACAGTCCAAGGTGGGATGACGGCTTTCTGTAGGGGCTATACATGTTGCATGTGTGTCCTTGGATAACAGTAAAATCAATCCTGAGGGTGGAATAAAAACATCTCTGACTTTTTCTTTACAATTTCATTCAATTTGAGCTAGCTCAGAAGCTCACTACAGAACCTCTCCCAGGAAGTGGAGGGAGGGAGGCACCTACATAGAATAGGTGAACTGGATTTTTCTCGACATCAGTTTCCTGAGCACACAGAGAATTTAGGTAGTGATTTTAGGTGGGCTGGAACATCTCAGGATGAGGCACCTTTAATTCTAGTAAGCTGCAGTCCCTACATTAGGTAGTGGCACAGAACAGTCTGAATTCGTCTTTCCCTTTTATTAAAATTCAATTCCTTTGAACCTGTTGTTGAGTGGTAAATTCCACCAATGAAATGAATTTTTCTATTGACTTCATTGAGGGATCTATTGAACTACCATGGTTTATCCTTTTGGATAGCTTAATCTCTACTGTAGAGATATAGCAATATATATTATCCATTAAAATAATTTTATACTTAAACCACTGTAGAAATAGAAATAAAAGACAAGGTATTAAATAGGATGTGATATAGAAGAAAGAGGGTGTTCTCTACGGACAAACAGAAAGGAAAAGACACGCATGTAAAATAGGACAGCCTTGAAGCTTGGAAGAGAGAGGCAGAAGACAACACAAGGTAATGTCATAGTTGAGGGATATTAGTATGAAAAGAGGGATGTGAAGCGACATGTTAGCTGCGACTAGGAACCAAAACCAGATTATACAGATATACAGAGCTTGAATATGCTCAATGCTGTGCATGTTATGTAGCAGAGGCATGATCATTCCTCTTGTGCTCAGCTGTGCACCTTGGTCAGTATTAGTTGTCATATTAAGAAGAGGCAGGGAAAGAAGTCTGTTTTTTTAGAGCTGAACAGCTGGAGAGGAAAGCAGCTGGGGCTGCACAGTCCCTCCACAGGTCTCTCTTGGGCTCAGCAGACTTCAGCTAGACTTGGTAAATGTCCAGGTTTCACCCCTGCAATCCGGGTGTCACCTGCACAGTCCAGAGAGACTAGAGATGCCTTAGCATTTTTTCACATTGAGGACATAGCTTGCTCCATCCATTCCCATCCCTTCCTTCCCTTTCTTTTGCCTACTTTGGCCTAGCGAAATGGTCCTGACGACCAAGTTTGTCACCTGCCAGCGTCTCAGCAGACCATTTATTTTGCCTTAGTTCACAGTTCAGATGCTCTGGAGGGAACGTGCCGTGGGTTTCCTGGTTTTGGCTGAGTAGAATCTGGCAAAGGTATTGTGTGTTTGTAGTACAAGTTGAACCAGTTACTGGCTGTAAACTGAATGATTTGAGCCTGTCTATGTCACAGCCTGTCCCTTGCCATGGCTTTCTGCTTTTCTTGATACAGTTTCCTCTCCCTGATCTGGCTATCGTATGACCTTTAAGCACTCCTGTCACTTTCTTTGATAGCGTGTGAACATCACACAGGGCCCCATGGACCCACGTGGAGTCCTAAAATCTAATGATCCTACAGATATTGACACATCATTACATATGTCTGCCCGCATTTTTCATTCACTGCTGTAGTTCCCTCAGAGGTAATGAGGAGTAAAATCACAGCAGTGAAGGTACGTCAGACAAGGTTTGCTGAAGGGAAAAGGAAAAGCAAAAGGCATACAGGGTTATTGAGAGTGCGGCTGTATGGATGCAGAAAGCATAAGAGCTGCACGTTTGGCTAAAGTCAGAAAAAGGATAATAGATATTGCAAAAGGCTGAGGGAGAGGATTTGTCAAGTTGTGTTGATTGTTGGTGAGAGTAGGAACAATCAGAAAAGCAGGAAGCATATACAGCGTATAGATGTGTTAAGCTATAGGTTGTCAATCTTCTGGTCATACAGTCTTTATACAGCAGCCCATTAAGGAGGAATTTAAATTTGACTGCCTTTGTCAGGACTTTGTCATTAAAAGAGCAATGGGACTAGGATAAATATCTGGGCTTGGGGGTGGAAGGGATGTCCTGATCTGCCAGCTCATTAGACCCTGACACTTCCCGTCCCTGGGGGCTGAATCTCTGGAAGTAGTTTATAGAGAGCCAGGGCACAGGCCTGAGCGTGCAGGGTGGGCTGTCATTGCCCTCCCATTACACAAATGGCCTCTGGGGTGCTGGGGGTCCCAGCCAACCCCCCCATCAGCACCAAGGGGAGCAGGGCCCGGCCCGGGAGTTAGCTGGGATGTGGCTGCTGCTCTCTCAGGCTGGGAGGATTTACAAGCATGAAAGGGGCCAGCTGGCTCTGGGCTGAGGACAGGCCCCACTGCTGGCTTCTCTGTCACTGTAGCTGCAGCACGAGAGGTGTGGGAGAGCAGCAGGGCTGTACGCTGCTACCCGAGAGGTTCCTCTTCACCAGCGCCTCAGAAATGGCGGCCTGTTCCCCGCACCGCCTTCTTAGGAACACACAGGAGATCGTCTGAAAAGACAGTCCTGGGGCCTGAGAAATGTCTCAGTGAGCTCCAGCCATCCTTAAAGTCTCTTCAAAGATGCAGATTTCTGGGGACTCCTGGATATGGAGTGATCCGTGATCAGAAAGGTAGGAATTAGTAGGGAAGATAAAATAATTGTATTATGCATAATATTTTGAAAAGACTGCTGAAAAAAAATACTTCCGCATATCATAGAATCATAGAATGGTTTGAGTTGGAAGCGACCTTAAAAATCATCTTGTTCCCACCCCTGTGCCATGGTTAGGGGCGCCTCCCACTAGAGCAGGTTGCTCAAAGCCCCATCCAGCTTGGCCTTGAACACCTCCGGGAATGGGGCATCCACAGCTTTTCTGGGAAACCCGTTCTCAGTGTCTCACCACCCTCACAGTAAAGAATTTCTTTCTTGTATCTAATCTAAGTCTCCCCTCTTTCAATTTAAAACCATTACCCCTTGTCCTGTCACTACACTTCCTGACAAAGAGTCCCTCTCCAGATCTCCTATAGGCTCCCTTCAGATATTGGAAGGCTGCCATAAGGTGTCCCCGGAGCCTTCTCTTCTCCAGGCTGAACAACCCCAGCTCTCTCAGTCTGTCTTCAGAGGAGAGGTGCTCCATCCCTCTGATCATCTTCATGGCCCTCCGCTGGACCCGTTCCAACAGGTCCATGTCCTTCCTGTATCATAGGTAATGAAAGGAAAAGAAGTTTGATTGGAGAGTGAATTTACATTGGATAAGGAATACCAGGAAAGAGTTGTCAACATTTTCATTTTTACCCTGTATTAAACTGGCTTGTATACAATTTATCTGATTCTGTCCCTTAGCTACTGCTGTTACCTACATGATTGCTACCATGTGAGGACTAGTGTTGTACCATGCATTCCAGATGCTATGAAAACAGGAGTCTCGGTCTTTCACTTGGAAAAAATTACTTCAGGAAAAGGAATATATACTTGGAAACATTTAAAATCCTCAGTACTTTTAATGGCCGCATTTCATTGTGCTAATGTCTCTCATATTTTCAAATATTTATAAGAATATAATAAAAAGTAGAGGCTTTACTTCAGAGATACTCATTATTATTTATTTTTTTTCAGGCACTGAGGAGGAAGATGAAGGCGATGACCTGTTGTTGAGGTCTGTAGATGAGTTTTGGTGGTTTCCCCATATGTGGAGTCACATGCAGCCTCATCTCTTCCACAATGAGTCGTCACTGGTAGAACAGATGATCCTCAACAAAAAATTTGCCTTAGTGAGTTATTTTTTTGTATTTTATATTGAATTTAGGTATTCAGAAACCATTGTTCCTATTTTCAGAATTTGTTTTAATCTCAAGAATTGAAAAAAAAAGTAAGTTGTGATAAAGTGTGTATTGCAATCACTCTGTGCTATGAAAACTCTATTTCTCTACAGTTTGGATTTCCTTCTCAATTGAAGCTTGAAAATTTTTTTTGGTGGTGTTGTTCTTTCTGAAGAATTTTGAATGGAAAAATTATTTCAGAATGAAGAATTAATATGTCACCATCTTGGAAAGTCAGTATAGATAAAAATTCTTCTATTTAAATATTTTCCTAAAAAAATTTTGTCCAAATAACCCATTGTTTAGATTAGAAAAAATCCAGTTTTCTGAAAGTATAAATACTCCATCAAAACATGTCAAATGACTTTATGAGAACAATACACGTTAAGATCAATGAAGTATGCCACATTTTCAAAGATACTTTTCTGTGGTGATACCTAATAACATCTTATGTATTCCCTTTGGATCAGCTTTATAAAACCTTGTTTTGAAAAGCATTGCCTTTACTAATTATTTATTCACAGCAAAGCTCTGAGAAAAAATGTTTTGGTGAGAATAGAAGTAAAAATAAAACCAGATCTTTAGGTCTGAGGATACTAGAGAAACAGACTTACCTTTTCTCTACAGTTAATCTCATACAACAAAACAAAACCAAACTTCCATACATAGTACATATTATTTGTCTGAAGAAATGGTCCAATCTAAAGTCATGAAGTCTTATATGAGAATGAAGTCTTTTATGTTCAAACAGCCTAATTTTACTTCTCCCTTTTCAAAACACGCTGGTTGCTCTTTAGCTGGCAGGTAGTGACTTTGTTCCTTGAAACAGCAGAGAGATTTGAAATACCAGAACAAAATGCAGTCCACTGATGGTCACATGTCAGTGGGTGTAGGAGGAAGGCATAGACCTAGAATATCATGCAATTAAAATTTGTATTTGAAAACCTTGCTTTTAAGTAAGTAAGGTATGTGCTTTGTTTTGACCAAAGATTTTACCAAGTTTACAGTAAACTGTAATTGTACTGAGTACAGACCAGCTCAATTTTACTGTTTCCATTAAAGAAAGCATTTCAGTAGAAGTTAGAACCATGAAAATTTAAAAATCCTGTGTCCAAAATTCCCTTTTTCTCCTGTGTACTGTTGCAAGCACCATTCTAAATAAATTAGTTCTTGTAGTTACAGTGTGATCTAAGACATCCTCTGAGATTAGTCTACAGTGTGCAACCATTAAAGTATGTTATTAGAATAGTTAATATTCAATCTTGGTTTAGGTAACTTCATCATTTTCTGGTTTCTTCACTACTTTCAATGCTCTTAATTCTTACAGATACCTTATATTAATTATTTTTCGTGTCCGAAGCTATGTATAGACATGAAGCTACTCACGCTTCATTTGCTTGAAACATTTAAATCAATAATGAAGATAAGTATTCTGCTTTTTTTGAAAGAGGCTCAAATTGGTGATGCCTCATGCATTATCAAGCTGAATGTGTATATTGTGTGTGAAATGCTCAACTTGGAAATTACAGTCACTAAGAAATAATGGAGTTGCTGATACATTGAAGATGATAGGCTCATAATTAGAATGAAAGATTTTAATCACATATTTATTACTTCATATTGTAAAACTCGAGGAAGAAACTCTTAAAAATCAGACATTTGTTTATAGCTGAATGGAGATTAAATGGGACATGAGAGAATGCAATTTCTTACATGTTCTGTAAAGATTTTTCTTCCTGATGTTTATGCATGTTTAAGGGAAGTAGAAAAGATAAAGTGAAGAGGAACTGAAATAACTGCGATGGAATTAAATAGTATAAGGCTGTGTAACTGATGGCGTATCCAGTCTTTATCTCCTCACTCAGTAAAACCAACAGGCCAGATCTTACTCATTCCTGCTTTGGCAGATCACACACAGTGAACCCCAGCTGTAAAGCAGCAGCTGACACACTCCCTGGGTGCAGTGGGATCACTGGGAGGGGGTTGGATCTTATCCGTGAGCGGTACTGCCTTACAAGAGTTCTAAAAGCTGCATCTACTGCCCCATTATGTGTGAACTTGCTTTGGTTTGAGCTTTTAGTAAACTTGTGATATTTAAATTATAACAGATATGTCTAATATTGGATTCTGATTATTTAAGCTTTTTAAGTCCAGTACATTACCTTTCCTGCAGGAGTCCAGTCCTCCTCCAGAAAAGATGATTTTACTAAGATCACGCACCCATTTTTCTTTGAGATAAGACTTACAGAGTTTTTCATATTCCTTAGTAACTAGTTTATTCAAAGGAAAAGACCCAAGTATCAACAAACTCTTGCCTTTGCACAGGAAGCATGATTAGAAAATACGGTGAAGATAACCATACAAATACAAACAATATAAAAAGCTCTTGAACAGAATTCAAAGGTTGTGCAAAGGCAGTTTTCCTAAATCATTGCAGTATAACAACATCTCATGGACAGTGTATTCAGCTAATCAGGCTATCAAAGAAATATCTGCTGTATACCGTTCCTTTGAAAAGTAACCTGAAAGAAAGGAGAAAAGGTGTCAAAATTCATTAGAGTATGTTTGAAACCAGAAACTGGTAAGAAAATATATTGAACGTCAACAGAGGCTAATACCAGCACGATCAGTATATAAACAAGATAAATTTTGCAGACAAGGAGTCTGCAAAAATGGACGATGTATTACAAAAGGGGTTAGTCTACATCTAACATCTGCCTATTATCCTCAGAATTTTACCAGTGGTTATCTTTCTTGTTTTTAAAAATGTCACTAAAGTGGTTAAGCTGTTTTTTTAATATGGTTTTATTTTTCGAGTGAACTGAAGGGGACATGCAGTGACTCTCTGAAATTCAGCTAACAATCCAAGTAATTGTGTAAGGACTTGTCGTGGAAATCACACTTTTGCTATAATAACTGCCAAATGCTACTTGTTGTGTTTAATATGTGCCAGTAATTTTCTCTGTGAATTCTTAGCTTGTGAGTAAATTCCTTACAAGAACTTGAAAGAGTGCAGCTTTCTGCTTAATGTAGATGGAAGAAACCAACATAAAATACATATATACGACTCTTCCCTATATACTCATAAAAATATCTATTAAAAAGGCTTTTGTATTAAAGTCCTGTGTTTCATCTTCACCATGCTGCTTTCTGTCTCCCTTACATATCAGCATATTTTGATATCGCCATTATTTGCATTTCAGACCTGTTCTTGATCTTTTACAAACAAAGGATTTGAGAAATGCCAAAACATCAAGTTTCTTAAATTTTTGAAAGCAGTCATTGTTCTGTTATGTTTTAGGAACATGGTATTCCAACTGATTTTGGCTACGCAGTGGCTCCACACCATTCTGGAGTCTATCCAGTACATGTTCAACTTTACGATGCCTGGAAAAAGGTCTGGAATATCAGAGTTACCAGCACAGAAGAATACCCTCATCTGAAGCCTGCCAGGTATAGACGAGGCTTCATCCACAAAAATATCATGGTGAGTTGTATTTATGATGTTCGTGTCCCAACCACTCTACCATTTTATGAACAATTTATTTTTAAGTGCAAAAGCACGGTATCCTGAAAGCTCACATTGTGAGAAGCACATATTGCTATGCATAAATAGCAAGATATATTTGACAGTATCTTGTTAATTAAAATCAGTCTGTTGCTGATGATGTAACTGCTGATGAAGGTGGCCTCCAGGCACCCCACTGTTAGCAGTTAACAGGCTGTTAGCTGTCCTAGTCCTACTGTTAATACTGGTTCAGAGATCTCAGGGAGAAAAGTCTACTTTGCATCTTTTAACAGAATATTATGGGGAAGATTTCTAGCAGGTTTTAAATTTGCATAGTATCATTAACTGCAAAAGAGTTTTGCCAGTTTGTGCCATCTGAGAATCTGGATCTTGGTGCATAATTTATTTTTTTTTTTCTTCCGTTTGAAAAGTGCACATTTGCCCTCATTTTGCTTCTTGCCATACAGAAATGTGACCTGTACTTTGTGCTGTGACTTCACCATGCAGCAAGGCTCTGGGCCCAGGCCATCCATCTGGGTGCAGGGCAAATGCTAGATGGTTGGAGGGAAGGCAGACACGCACACACCAAACTGCTCTGTGCAGCAGCCACAAGTCAAATCACACAGTTTTTCTGTGTTACACTATTTACAGTGTTGTTCACTGACAGCAGTGTTTGCCAAAAGGGGTTATACACAACTGACATGGAAGGCATTATGCTAATACCATCTGGTTACCGGGGCATAGGCCATTTCTGATTCACATATTGTCATTATTATCTGAGAAGTGTTTCAAAACAACTTTCCAAAATACTTGATGGTATGTTCTTCAGTCACTCTCTTTTGGAGTGTGTAGGAGAGTGGTGAACAGGAAAGATCCTAGCATGTGTACTGTTATACCTCTGGCTGCAACAAGCCGTTTTGGAGGGTCAAGTGCCTTTGCACAAGACTGTCACTTAGCTTATAACAGAATTCTGGTATTGTCCTCGAGTTGCCATGGATACCACTTTTCTAAGCAAAATAATAATCTTTAAAAGTTTTGATCTATTTTTGGATGAAGCAAACTAAAATGATCTCCAGACATCCAGGAAAAAAATTGACGCTATACAGATTTGAGCTGCAGTTCGTTCTCCTCAAAGCGATAGCTGCATGGGAAATAATGGGTTTGTGGATATGCTCAGGGGGCATGAAGCATTTGAGGAAGACTGATTGACTCTCCGAATTTCCAAAAGTCTCTTTCATAAATTTTTGTAAAAACATGTCATTTGAAGACACGTAATGAGATTTAACACAAGGACACTGGGGCCAAAAATCTATTTCCAAGAACAGTCATATAAAACCACCTGTTTTGGGAGTCTCACGCTTTCAGTTCTCCAGGGCAAAATGCATTAATATTTTACATCTGCAGACTTATAGTGATGAATACATTCAGTAATAAAATCCTTGTGTAAGATGTGCCAGAGCATTTCCCATCCAGTACAGTTTCATTCCCTGCCTCTCTGAAGAATTGTTCTCATATTTCATCAGTGAAATCCAAAGGCTTTTAAAAAGCATATGCAAGTTTATAGCAAACATACAAATTCCATACGTTTTCTGACAACACAGAATTTATGATCTGTGGTCACAGTATCCTCCTGTACATTACAAAAAAAAGATGTTGAGAAATGAAACTACAGGAAATGAAGAGTATCTACAAAACCACAGTCTGTGTCAAGTACGGGACTTGTATGCTTTAAAAGTTTGAGATACCATATAATTAATGTTCTAAATTGTACTAAAATGTTTGAGAGCAATCCCAGTTTAAGAATTGTACACAAACATCAATACTCAGCTGTTAATTTTCCATAAAAAATAGATGTAATTGAAATGCTCTATAGCAAATTATTTTCTGAAGTTGACAGAAAATATTTTGAAGTTCCACTGGAAAACCTAACTGTATTTATTAGTTCTTCCCATTCAGAAGACTTGTTCTTTGCATGTTTTTAAAAATACTTTTGTTCATGCTACTTTTTATTGTAACTGGTCTTACAAAGCTAGCGCAGTTGGATGAAAAGCAAATATTTCTTACAATGTGAGCTTTATCAGCAAAATTCATTCTGTGTCAGTGTAGAATTATTATTGGTCATGATGCCTAAGACAAAAAAAAGAAAATTGACTGTCAAATTCCTGTTTAAATTTACAACAAAGCCATCATTCAAATAAAAAATGGAACTGATTAATACAATGTAGACTGATAATATTTCAGATTATGTTTCAAATTATTTTAAAACTTTAAAAATCTTTGATGACCAGACTTCAAACACTTGATATTGGTATCAGGTGTTATGAACATAATTAGTTTGAGGAGGTTGCTGAATTGTAGCTTACTGGTTGAGATCAGTCTCCAGTTTCAAAAAAAACGTGATGAATTTTTGGATGTGTGAATTCACTGATAATAAAAATGTTGTTTCTTTCATTAAGCACTATTTATTAGGCTGCGGATATACTAATTCAAGTAGATCATTATTGACTTCTGGCAAAGTTGTGGTGCCAAATCGACTGAGCAATTATCACAAAGGAACATTATCAGTTATGTGTTACTTATTTGGCATTTATTAGCTCATTAAAAGTATAAATTTTTTTTGTGAATTTCTTTTGAAATTTTTTTTGTTTTTTAAATAAATTCAGGTGCTTCCTAGGCAAACTTGTGGCTTATTCACTCACACAATTTTCTACAAAGAGTATCCTGGAGGCCCAAAGGAACTAGACAAAAGTATTCAAGGAGGAGAGTTGTTTTTCACAGTGGTTCTCAATCCAGTAAGTACAGCGTAATTTTAATGAAAAGTTTTTCAAAAATTAGTTAAAGGAGAAGTTATTGAGTGCTTCAAGGCTAATCAGCTGAGTCTCCCAAATAGTAATAATTAGCCACAGTGAGCTCTTCTGCTTTTTCAGTTAATTAACTTAAGATCTAATATTGTGTGTTCTGTTAGTCATACAAAAAGAATTTCCACCTTTTTTGACAACTGTTTTGTTAGGAATGCAGTAGTAGCAACCTCTCTTCTTGTTCTTTATTTTTGCATGAAATAAGAACCCTGAGATTTAATTTTTAAAAGAATTCAAATGTTAAGAACTGATACTATGAGTACCTCCGGTGAAGTCCATTTTCCTCCTCTGCCAAATTCATAATCAGAAATATTAGGAACACTCATGGGTTTGGGAAAGGTGCAAGTAAGGAGTGCTTGCACCTAAATTTGTTTTGAGAATTTTCAGTTGCTGATTCATAATAGCTTCAACAAAAAGATCCAAGTAAGTAAACCACATAGTTAATACATCTACTTAGCCTTATCTTTACTGGAAGAATAAACAATAAATGAGGCTATGAAACTATAGAATACTGACAGAAGAGAACAGTATAGTGCTTCAAAATGGCATGGGATTAGGTCAGTTGCATCAAAACTGACCTTTTAGACAAGCTTTTAAGTGAGTTTTTGATCTGAAGTCCAAATGAAACATTTAAATGAAATTTACCCGTTTTATACAAATGTAATCCTTAGGACTCATTTTTTTCAGAACATCAAAGGGAACAGAATCTATTTCCAGACAAATCCTTTGGAATGCTAGCCTAAATATTTTTGTGCCCTTTTTTTAATCTTTCATAATTTAATGGAAGTCCAAAGGAAAAAAGCTGCTGTCAGCTACTTCAACAATTTATATGCAGGTCTATTTTTCAAGCCTCAGATTCTTTCAGACTATAGTTTTGGTTCTTTGAGAGCAATTACTGTGTTTTGTTCTCCTTTTTCATGTTCATATAGCAGAATTAGGAAATAAAAACTTCACTTCCTCAGCATACGTGTGGTTTCCCTTCTAGAGGATGGCACTAGTCCTCGTCCTAACTTTGATGATGTATATTATTTCAGGCACAGCATTTTAATAGAGGTGAGATGTGGAAAATTCCATGGCTAGAGGGTATTGGTACCATAGTGATGCTCTGGCAACGTATGGATTTTAGCTAAGAGATACTAGCTTAACAAATGTTACTTATAGTAACAACATTTGGAATCAGGACAGACTGTATTCCGTATTGAAACACAGCCACAACTTAGCCAAAGACTATTTTACCATCCTACAACAGTAGGAAAACAGCAAAATTGAATATGGTTGCTCAAGGCGCAAGCCTTTCAAATTAAAAGAATGAAGAGAATGGAGGGAAAGACAAGATGAGCAGTGAAACAATCATGATTTTTGGTATTAGTCAT
Organism: Tringa tobata; assembly: GCA_033628505.1. Taxonomy (NCBI): domain Eukaryota; kingdom Metazoa; phylum Chordata; class Aves; order Charadriiformes; family Scolopacidae; genus Tringa; species Tringa tobata. The sequence continues at coordinate 11,364,221 of JAHREE010000567.1, read as the reverse complement.
AAAAGTTTTATCATGCCTGCCTAACGTCCTTGAATGTAAGCACAGTAATGCTTTTTTATATATTACAATTAGATCTTCGATTTATGCATTGTAATGTAGACTATATGATCACCTAGTTCTGAGAAATACGGTATCTCCAATACAGTACAGGCTAAAAGAATACAAGTTAAATGCACTATTTTCTAAATACAACCATAAATGACTATTAGGCAGAAATTTGCCCAAGACAATTTGTTGCAATCCTTTTAAGGAGTGCCTTTGAAAAGGTGATGTGTCTGGTTTTAAATAGCTGCTTATAAGCAGTTTCTAAAGTTTTGTAATCTAAAATTGATTACAAAGGCATGTAATCAATTTAAATACCAGGGTTTGCATCTTTGTGGTTTTTTAAGTATTACATGTATTTATACCATAATTTGCAAGTCAGAGCTAGGCAAAGATTAGGCATTAAAATGAAAACTAAGTAGCCTTAATTTGTCTAATTATGAAGTGGAATTTTGGATTTCATAAGCTTTCCTGTGTTTTCATCAAAATTGCTGAGATTTCTTAATGTGAAACACCCTGCTTTTCAGAGGATGCAAAAAATTCATTATGAGGCATTTCCTAAACTTTATTTTTCACTGATGCAAAACAAAGAAGAAGACATTACCTATGAATCATTACAATGTCAGCTCAATAATATTCTCAGTAATGAGTACATAAATTTTTAGTTTCCAAAAATGGAAGATAGGAGTGTAAATTAAATGTAAACCTTAACAAAGTACTTCATTTCATTTCCCAGTTTAATTTGGATAACCGATCTTAAGTGAATATACTTTCTGAGGTGTAGGTTACTAGGCTGAGGTTTTAGAAATTGAGTACCCTACACTGAAATAAATTCCTCTAAGAATAAAGCCCAACATTTCTTTGTGGTTTGGCTGTGTAACAGTAGCTACTTACAAGACAGGCTCTGCTTCCTTAGAGTATGCCAGATCTACCACAATCTGCAGAGTAAACCACAAAAAACCACAGGACCACATGTGCAGCTGTAAGCTTTTGACATGAGAACCAGCACTATTGCCCCGTTCCCAGGGCATTGTACAGTCAGAAATCCTGCAGGTAAGAAAAGCATCAGGAAATCCTGCTCTGCAAGTGATCTCTCCTAGTTATATTTTATATGGGAACTAAGAGTTGGTTTGTTGGAGTAGCTAATCTTGTGGCTGGTGAGGTGTATTTATGTGGTATGCATTTATATCCCCACACTGCTGGTTTGATTGCGATCTGATGAGGGCTGTAAAGTGATCTTGACAGCTATGCCCGTTGTGTTCATAAGGCTTCTAGAATGCTGAAGTGCCACCAACCTGAGAAAGGGCCTAAGTAGTAATATAACACGCTGTCTGCTTTTCCAATACTATTTTATATGTCTGTCTTCTGTTAAAGATCTTGCTGACTACAGCGGCCCGTAGGCAAGATCATACTATATCAGGATCTTACACAGAATGTTTTACAGAAAAAAGAAAAAAGACCAAAAAAAAAAAAGCCATCAGCAGCCGTGTAGTATTAATATACTGGCATTATTTTCCCCACATTATTGGTTGGATGATGGACTTAATGGACTTAGAGGGAGGTTATGTGACTTGCACTTGTTTAGCAAGGGAATTTTGTAGTAAAACCACAAAGAAAACATGGATTGTAGAAGTCTTTAATGATAAGTATCTTATCAAATCAGATGGCTCTCTTTCTTTGTTTTATTATTTCACATTGTTACTTTTTTTCCTGGCACTGTACTGACTTTAAAACTTTTTTAGCAAGTGTTTTTCCTGATAAACCTGTGGAATCTTCAGTTACTGCGGATTCATCTATATCTTGCCCCTGTTCTCAGCACTGGTAAGGCCACACCTCGAGTATTGTGTCCAGTTTTGGGCACCTCAATACAAGAGAGATATGGAGGTGCTGGAGCGAGTGCAGAGGAGGGCAACGAAACTGGTGAAGGGGCTGGAAAACAAATCATATGAAGAGAGGCTGAAGGAGCTGGGACTGTTTAGTATGAGGAAGAGGAGACTGAGGGGAGACCTCATCGCTCTGTACAACTACTTGAAAGGACACTGTAGAGAGGTTGGTGCTGGTCTCTTCTCACAGGTAATTAATGACAGAACAAGAGGGAATGGCCTCAAGCTGCAACAGGGTAGGTTTAGACTGAACTTTAGGAAAGAATTCTTCACGGAAAGAGTGGTCGGGCATTGGAATAGGCTGCCCAGGGAGGTGGTTGAGTCACCATCCCTGGATGTGTTTAAGAGACGATTAGATGCGGTGCTGAGGGATATGGTGTAGGGGAGGACTTTGTAGAGTAGGGTAGATGGTTGGACTCGATGATCCCAAGGGTCTCTTCTAACCTAGATGATTCTATGATTCTATGATCTCTCTACAATATTGAGTGAAATTCTTGGGTTAATAAACAAATTTCTGCTAAATGTCTCTTAGAATGAAATGGTACCAGTCTCCTAAATATGTCTTGTAAATGATGAAGGTAGTGAGCAATTAGAGATTGAGCTATATATAGCGATGAGGGAGGTATAGACGCTGCCATCAACTGTATCATTTCTTGTCAGGTTTGTTAATAAATCTGTACCAATACTGACAAGACTCTGTCAATACTTCTGAACCACTCTGAAAATAATTAGACCTAAGAACCAAACTAAACTAAACATAGCTGAACTGAACATGCCTTTATAAATACTATTGCAATATTCCTTTGTCTGCCACTGTGTATTTTCCTCTTCTGCAACTAGGAACGTACATACGTGTTGCTGCTTTATGGAAATGTGTCTGTACTCGTTAGCTGTCTGTGCCATAGCCATTGTTTCTATAGGTAGTTGGTGTGGAACATGTACAATAACATACACTAGGTATTTTATTGTATTTTATTCTGAGACCAGATCAGTTCAAAAAGCACTGATATAATAAAGTATTCAGAGACCTAAGTTAAAAATGAGCTTCTTTTAGCTTGCACGTGTTGCAATGGATTTAAGTACCAAAACTTGATTAACTGAGTAACTTAAGCTATCTATTGCAAAAGTATTTGTTTGATATGAAACAGTACTGTTCAATCATTAACAGGAACTTAACAAATCTGACTGTCTCAGTGATGAATACATACTACACTAATACATAAACATAAAGGCTATACACTCTTCATCTTTTCAGGAAAAGTAAAAATTGTGACTGGAACAGGATTCTGCTAAGGACAGCACAGCATATTGCAGCATTTTCTCTAATGATGTGCATCGTCTTTCATGAAAGCAGCTATTAGAGATGAGCTATTAGAGCAGCTATTGTCAGATGAGCACTTGAAATTCACTCACCTGTCCCACCGGGCTGAGGGAGGCTACAGAATAAGAGGCAAACATTTTGAACAGCTCTTGTTCTCCTTGAGGCTGCATGGCCAGCAACCTCAGTTGACACAAATGGTGCGTTAGCTTACTCTGTGCTACACAGAAGATAGGAAAATGAGTTCACTCTTCTATGAAATAACTTGCTTATAGTTAAGCCAATTTAAATAGGTGTTACTACAAAGAGCATGTTATATCCCAGTAACAGAAGACAAAGGTTCCTAGCTGTGAGTTTGTGTATTTGGATTCCATGGAATGTATAGAAATCAATAATCTTAACATGTGGATCTGCACATTTTGCACAGCAAAGTCAGTGGGATTTTTCCCATTTCTTTCCCATTCTTGTTCCCATTAGTGGGATAATATGTAGGTATATCATTGTTCCTTATTCTTTAAGGCATTGACACACAGTGGAAGGAATAGAGTTGAAAATAATGCAGAGTGTTGTATAATGAATTTGTGGAAATCCATGGTACAAGTTCATCCAGAACGCTCTGCAGACGCAATCTTATTTGCAAAACTGGAAGCAGTTGACTGAAGAAGACTATGAAGGACTGAGAAGGACTCCAATTTGAAGAGAAATCAAAATTATCAAGATTGATTATATTTGAAAAGAGATGAAAAACAGAAACAACTATGAAATTGCATGAGGTACCTAGACAATCAACTCCTGTTACCTATCTTGAAACAGAAAACCAGAGGATAGCCAATTAAATGAGGATGAGAATTTTAATGAGAATTGTATCAGAATATTCCTCTAAAGTAATGTTTGTGATTTCAAGAATTTAATAGGATTTGAAATATGGAATTAAATTTGATTGGGTATTCATGCCTGTAGTAGTTGAGAAGACATGGATTCCATATAAACTTCCATGCTTTATGTAACCCTGGAAAGCAGGGAAGACTTTCATAGGGGATTGTTTTTCACACATCTCCCAGCTGTAGAGTATCCTGTACTTTCCTCATACATCTCTCTGATGCCATCTGCTTCTGTAGACAGCAGGCTGCACTCAATAAACAGGACAAATGCAGGACAGACCTACTAGTTCTATTCATTTTTTTAATATGGAAAAGCTTCCTGGTTTTCCAAGTGCAAAGTTTCAATATTAAAAATAAAATTAATGGAGCAGATAAACAATATGAAAAGGAGTATATCTCATCTGCTTTCTACCAGTTCTTTAGATTTTATTCCTAAAGTTTATTCCCATTTGTTAATCTGTTTGGTTTAGTTTTCAAATTATGATGTGGAAGGTATATTTTGATTCTAAGATCTAAGTAATCTGATTTTTCTTAATAGGAGACTGGGACTTTGATGAGAGATATGGTCTAAAGCAACATAGGATGCTTCTTTTCCAGTAGCATAAGTAAAAGTTAAGGTGTCTCAGTTTAACTTTGTAGAAGGCACACATTGCTAAATAGTTCTAAAATATCCTTTGAATGATGGAAGATTCAAATTGGGAACTTTGCTATCCTACAAGATGAATGTTAAGGGAAACCAATGATTCATGAAAATCTTCTATATCTTTTCTGCTCCCAAGAAAAACAAACAGAACAGAACACAGGAATTGCATTACCTGCACTTACACGCACTTCCTTACAAAGTACTATGTGTCTACAGATCTAAACAAAAAGGAAAAAGCTCTGCAGAGAGGAATTTGGTGAAAGCCTTCAAATGGTTGACAGCCTAACAATGAAACAAATGTGTAGCCAGCTGTGTGTTCTCTGTACGGTTACAGCAGTACTGATCACGAGGGAATACTGTTAATGGTTTAGGCCCTGTGTCTGGTTGATCTTAAAATAATTGTAATCTTTGTGTGCATTCAGTTCTAAGTATTATTTTCCTCTAATTTTTACCTCTCCCAAGTTACAGTGAGTAGAGCTGTTATTAAGCTAATTGACTTGCAGCAAGGGAGAAATTATCTCCTTTAAGACTGAAAATGAGAGGATTTATATGAGCATCAGCAGAACCTACTGTATCTTACTGTGACCCTGAATGAGATGAATAGTCAGGCACTGGGACTACGGAAGAAAGTAGAAAAACAAAGATGTTCAGGCTCAGATCTACCCTTTCTGTCTGTCCCACTTTGCACAACCTCATATTTAATGGTACCAAGTGTAAAAGGCAGGAAAGATGACAAATGTGTTGAGAAGCGCACTGACGTGCAGGTACCTCCCCGAGATCTGATATGTGGGGTCCATTGTTGGCATCCCACAATAGTGCCACTGGGAGCATAACCTGGCCTCTCCCGTGGGCTGGTTCACTTCGGCAGGCTTGGCCCACTTAGTGGGTGAGTGAGAAAGGCACTGTCCTCTCGTGCCCATTTTAGGAACTCTTGGGAACCCCAGCAGTAGTTCGGGGAGTTGCCATGAATTGAGGCAGGGGGAAGTCAGTTTTGCCTAGCATTTTTATTGACTGCAAAATGCAAGTATTCCTTGCCTTCCTATCTGTTCTTCAAACCTCGCCCATAAAAGCCAGATTCTGGTATTTTTTGGATGGAATAGACAAAATATTAAAAAACCTAAATGAACAGGCAGCATGGAAGGGCTGCGGAACAGGTTGGATTAGCTGTCTAATCTGAGGTGATTCCTTGTAACAGTGTACAATAAATGCATTGACATTCTGGGCAATAAGTAAACTTTGCCCTTCTTAAAAATTCTCAGGTGGAAAGCCCTGTACAAGTGGTTTACAGCTATTTGTGAAGCAAATGTTGTTGAGTTTGTTGAGTGGTACTGCCAATTGGGAACTTGAGTCACAAGGATAATGAGCAATTTACAGAGAAAGGCCAAAAACGTTTGTGCAACAGCTGAAAATAAACTCAGGTTTCCTGGCTGTCAGATTATTAATTCCGAACTACGCCAAATACGTAATTTTGTTTGATCTTATAAATGTTCCCTGGCTCCATTATATTTATAGTGGAGACACTGCTACATCAATTCAGCTAGTTGGCTTGCTGTCTTTGCAAGTGGAGATCCATGGCAGCTGCGAAGCCAGCAGGACAGCCTCAGGAAAAAAAAAAAGGGAGCTGCAAGCTGGAATCTCTCTGTGATGGAATTGAACACAGCTTTTCCAGTAGCATCCAGGTCTAAAAGGAATATCTTTCAACTATTAAAAATATATATTCAAGTATAGACTGCAATCTGATTGATTATTCTATCACTTTGTTAGTCTAATGGTGGAAAAACAGCTGTTACAGAGTCTCTGAATACATGAAACAAAACTCTTTTGAGTAACATGGAGACAATATCAGAACGGCAAACAGAGTGTGCACAATGCCAAATTAATTGGAATATAGGTGTTTTGAGAGTTAGACATACTCTTGTGGCCTGTAAACATTTGTTCAGTAGCTAAAATATCAGCAATGTACTAAATTGGTAATGCATCTGCTCCTCGTGCCTAGCAGCGATCACCTAATTAATTGTCAATCATAATTTAACTTCATTTTAAAGTGTTGTGCTTAACTTCATTAAGTTGGGAGGCCTCAATGCTGCCTTTTAACGTTGTTGCACAGATAGGGGGGGGACAGAGTGCCCATGACAAAAGTACCTTGATGACTGGTTCAATAGTATGAAGTTATTCAGGTTGGACTACCACATTTTTTTACGTGGTAAAAAAATGAAAGATATGCCCAGTCCATAAGAAATGATTATTTCTAATTATTTTCTTATGCCAACTCTTCTAGTTCGAGATTTGAAATATCAAAGTAATATTAAATCTGTTGGACAACATCAATGTCACTGCAAGTCTGAGTCCTCCCTGCACTTCCCTGATGCTTCCCAAAGTGGGTCCCGCTAACCTCTGAAAAGGGAATCTCTCTCTCTCTGTTATGGCCCTATCCTGACATCTTAGTGCAGAGGTCTCCAAAGTGGGGTATGTGCACCTCAGGGGGTGCTCAAGATGATCTCTTTGGGTGTGGGAAAAAAATATTGGAATTTCAGTAGTAGAATTATATAATTTATAAATGAAATATACAGACATTGGGAGTATTGGGGTAAAAAAAGAAAAAAAGGCTTTTCCCACTATCCTTAAATGGTTCTTCTCATCCCTGGGTTTCCAAAAATAGAGACCCCTAGACTCCAGGGGGAAGAAGCCAGGAATGCAAACATGGCACAAGCCAGCAGCTGTAAGAGGGGCTTCTCGTGCTTGGGAATGAAAGGGTAATGCCACTCCTTTAAGAGACAGGCACCTCTGTTTTTGTCAGGAAAACAACTGCTATCAAGGCTGTAGGAGCTTAGTTAGTAGTATCTTGATTGTATAATTTTAGTAGGTGCAGTGTCCTCATACTGTTGATTTTGTAGTGATCAATATTTTTTAAAATATGCAGCCTGGTGAAAACCATCCCTCGTTAGAAGCTGGGTAACTTCTTGCATTTTTTTCATTTTGTAGAAATTGTTTGTCAGGCATCTTTTGTTTTCTCTGCTCTTGATACATAAATTAGATCATGCTGGTTCATCTTTTCCTGATACAAGTGATTTAATAGCAGCAGCTCAATCTCGGTCTCAACTCTAATTTGTTGACCTAGAAGCTATTGCCTCTAATTGGGAAATGTTGTAGTAAGGAAATACATACAGCACAGAATGAGCATCTAAAAAGATAAAAGCTGTTTCTCCTGAGTGCTTGTCCTCATTTCCCTATATCTCTGTAGTACTAGTCAAAATCCCAAATAAAATTAGAGATTGGGTGGAAGAGCAAAACAGAAATACCCCTCTGCCTTTTCATTCTGGGGAGGGAGGAGTGCAGAAAAGGTGAGGAGAAGGTGAAAGGAGCAGGTCATACAGCTGCCAGTAAGGCTCTGTGAGAAGGCAAAGTAAAGCACCTTTGCTAGTCTGATCGAAAGATGAGTGGGAGCAATAAAGGAGCTGCTGCCCGGAGACCAGATTAGGTCCCAAACCATCATTTTTAAAATTGTCTGCATTCCATTTCAGTCCCCTCATGAAAGACATTAAATCCTGTGGAGAGTGTGCATTGAAGTGCAACCAAGATGATAGTTTGTTTATGAAGAACAGCTAAAAAGGGTGATCCTTCTTGCACTGAGATGAAGAGAATGCTTAGATACCCTGAAAGAAATTAGTTTAGAAGAGGGCTGGGAATAATAAAATCAAATAAGCTCTTTTTAACTGAAAGGAAAGCTAAAATCCTTGTTAGAGTAAATATAAATCCATTCACAGCTGCTTCCCTTTTGAAGAAGGAATAAAGAAATATATGAATCTCTATTTATATTTTACAGCGTTTCCCAGAGATGCAAGATTATTGAATGAATAAATGGTGTTATTTGCTAGATCTAGTCTTCTGAGATGCCCACAAAGGATTCCTTTTATATTTTCTGATCTGTGGTTTTAAGAGAATAAATCTTTAATGACATAGCATGCTGACTATTAGCTGGCACAGAAAGAGTAATCATTCTCATTAGTTAGAACTTTTTTGAATGAAACAGAACGTGGTTTGATACAACAAAACAGAGCATCATAACTCAATATGGAAGACAAAAAGTAATACTTATGTTTTATCTTGGTGTGAGACTACACGCCTGCAAACGGAAGGGCAATGATACCAGTATCTGTCCTTCTGCGCAGCGTAGTGGGGACGTGGGTAGCAACACACCATCCCCCACAGCTGGGCCAGCACCAAGGTGAAATCCCTCAAAATGGCACTTGGATATTATTTTCTCCTTGTAGCCAGGGAAACCGGAGGATCAGCTTACCCGTCTCTCCCAGTGCTGTGGCTGCGTAGCATTTGTCGACAGACTCAAGGGAACGCCCCTAGAGTAGGAGAGCGCGGCTGGCAGGTTGGCATCACGGACTGTAGTACTGTAGGCATCTCTCGTAGGGATCCCTGGGGTGCAAAGTGGTCCAGGATCCTTCTCAGAGCAATGGGAATGCAGCCACTGCAGCATCACGCTCCTGTAAGTTACTCAGGCTGCTAGCTTAGCCTGTAAAGGCATTTGCAGCCGAAAGGAAGAGTAAGTAGTTCTCAGGTCAGATCAGGTGGATTAGGCCCTTGGTCAGCAGTATGTCACTATGAAGCACAGGATTGTAGTTTGCTAATTTTACACAGTAGTGATAGTGATTTTACTAGGAATTTGTGCAGTAGCAACAGGAAGGGAAAAACTTTGGTTCAGATTTTCCTGGAAGATACTCTCAACTGATCTGTGATATTTTTGATGCCATATAGAAGTAAAGGAGACCTTTTCTTCAATGTAAAGTTGTATATTAGATCATGTATTTGGTTATGCTAAGTATGGACTTCTTTACAAGATTTAGCCATTCATGCTTTAAACGAGCATTTGATCATCTTTCTTTTTGTTGTAAATAATTAACCATAAAGCATTTGACATTAAAAAATAGCCGTAAAATGGGAACGGCTTCCCCTTCATTGACACAGTTTCATATGCTGGAAATTATTTATGATTATATGTCCGATCAATTTTTCAGCCTCCACTCTGACATTCTTAAAATTACAGTGATATTCCCTTTAGGGAAAGAATAATACGCATTTTCCCCAAACTAGCAATCTTTTCAAGTTCTCTTGCTTTTTCTTTGAGTTGTTGGCAGGTGAGGAGTTGCCAGGAGGTGAACTGACATAAATGTCAGAGGTCAACGCGTGTGTAGGAAAGAAAGAGCCTGTCAAGAAAACAAGTTAACCTTTTTTATGGAAACCCTCTCTTTGTATCTTAGTTGAGAACAACGTGGTCCTATGGCTGGTCTGTTCTTGCTTTGAGAACCGAAATAAAAGAGGAAACTTGAAAAGGTTATACATTTGGCAAAATGCTTATTGTTGGTTGCCTAAAGGGGGAAGTTGTTTTTTCTTTTTTTCAATCTCAGTCCTGTCTGAAAAGAAATATTGTATCCGTATGATTTAGCAGTGTATATCTTCTAATTTTTCTTGAGTCAGACAAACTGAAGCCCTCGGCTTACTTTATAAGCCAAGAGGTGTCACCAAATGACACTATTGATAAACCCATTTTCTGTGTACTACAAGTACTCTGTAGTGTTTCAGTCAGGTCTTCAAAAATAGCAGCTGAATGGCTTTGAATGTTTTATATCAAAGGAAGGCAGTGTTTTAAATACTCTGAAACAAAAGAATAAAGCTATAGATTGAAATTTTTCATTCTTTTCCCTTTTTTAAATTGGAGGCTGGCATTCCTTTACAAAAGATTAACTACAGTTCCTGAACTAATTTCGAATTACAGCCACGATAAGCCTTTTTCTTTTTAAAATGGCTTACATCAAGTTTTACTTTAAATAGAAATTGCCTATTCATGGCATTAGCAGATTTATTTATAAAACTTCGTGTTTCTAATTTTTTAATGGAAATTAGTCTGGAGAGTTTATCTTGGGAGAGTTCTCATATTTTAAAAAACACTTCAAAAAACCCCCACTGCTAGAGAGGCAAGGGTTTGCAGATTTTAGGGTAAGAACAGACCATTTCATCAGTGAAAAATTACTTTGAAAATGGATCATTTTGCAAAACGGAGGTTTCGGTCCTCAGTCCATGAGAGACCATCCCTGCTGTCTGTGTGTTCTTGCTCCGCTCCTCAGCACAGTTTACGTGCATCCAAACATGTCCTTCCTGTGAGAAGCCTTCACGGCAGGCATTGCTTCCACTGGGATTGTGAAAATGCAGCTGGACCAAGGGATGTAGTGGGGAGGATCTACCCGAGTAGCAGTTTTACAGTAAGTTGTTGGAAGAGCAAAATACAAGCGGCCTTAAAACTGCTGGGGTATTGAGCAGTTTTTTATATTTAGGAGTATTTTGTGCACAATTATTTGAAAGTACTCAATCATGTTTCAGGTTCTTTTTTTTGTTTGTTTCTGCCTATGATTTGACTGTCTGCCCAGTGCATGCAGAATAGCTTTGTAGAAGAGAAGAGCTACATTCTATAAAACTTACAGTCGGAGCAACAAAATTTAAATTACAGTAGTAGAGGTCAGCTATCCCCTTGGTCTCTGACTTCTTTACTCTTCCACCAAAAAAAATAATTCACATTTTCAGTATTGTATTAGTATTCCACTTGATGTAAAACTGTGAGTATTGTTTTTGTTGTATTCTTCATTAAGTAAATTTACCTAAAGCTTATGTAAATATTGTACAACCCCAGGGTAGGATTGCATATCCTAGTTCACACAGAGCTCATGGTACCCATTCCACAATTTTTCTTTGTTGATTGCAGTGAGTTGACTTGAGAAGAAGGATGTAATTCAACAAAGAGCAAGGATAGTAAGACCTACGTGAATGTGATCAAAGTCTTGCATCTCTAAATAAGAGCAAAATGTAAATTACATTTGTATTATCCGTGGTTACACTGCCATCTAGTGATACAAAGAGTCAATGTCTGCTTTCTTTATTTTGTTTTCCAAAGATTAGCATCTTCATGACACATTTGTCTAATTATGGAAACGACCGCCTGGGGCTATACACCTTTGTGAATCTGGCCAATTTTGTTCATACCTGGACAAACCTGAAACTGCAGACTCTTCCTCCAGTTCAGCTGGCTCACAAGTATTTTGAACTATTCCCTGAGCAAAAGGATCCTCTCTGGCAGGTAGGCAGGCTTGCTGATAAAAAGATCAGAAAAAAATCGTCTTGATGGTGTTTTTTGTGAAGTTCTTTGTTTCAGTTTCTTGTAGAGAAACGCCGTAACATTTTTAGATTTACTAGTTGGTTCCATAAAACAGCTTATTGATGCTTCAGTCTACATGATTGTTTTTCCTGTCGCTTAAATCTCCATAGAAAGGTTGTGAAATTAAGATGTGTAATTAAAGCTATCTTTAATGCATTTTATTTGCAACTTTACTTGCTTTTAGAAATAATGAGAGGTGCAGAAAAGGTATGTTGTTGTTTCTCTCCTCCTTTTGGAACTAACAGGAATAAAGCATTTTTGACAGAGATATATGTGTATTTCACCAACTGGCCATTGAAGAAATAAACGTTTTTCCAAGTGCTTGAGGACATCCACAAAGAGAAAAGAGCATTAAGACTATGGCTACCTTAATGCTAAAACTGGCTAGCCAAGTAGGAATAGATTAGGTAGGTTAGAAAGTTATTCATAAACGTCTGAGAACTGCTTAAGCAAGAAGTTTAACATCACTTAATACATGGATGCTGTCAACTCTGCTGCTTGATTATCCCACTCTTTTAAGCGAGCAAATTGAAAATATCAGGAGTGTGAAGACCTGTTAAGGCCGAAGCTTGCACTGGCCTTGCAGTTGACACATCTTCAGCCCATCAGCCAGTGCTAAGGTCACGGTCCCTAATGAGAAACTGCTGCACCAAGCGATGAACGCTCGCATGTTCCTTGTGCACATGCTGGTGACTGTGCAGCCAATTTAATGCAAAGTCTGAGTGCTGTAGGTACATGTGTCCCTACAGTGATACTATATATCACAAATGTTACCCTTTTGAGGCGACGTGGTAGAGACACTCTAAGGAGCAAATTTTACTAACTTAAACACAGAAAGGTATTTTAGCTTGCTTACTCAAATGTTTTCTAGCATTGGATATTGAATTGCTGACTTAGAATCTGAGATTGAAAATCTGGACCTAAATATACATTTGAAATTCATGCTATTATTGAATAAAACATTGGGAAACAGGGGAAAAATGTCAAGAATTTTGCGTAGTGTTAAGAGAAAATGAATTTTAAAAATGGAAAATACCTTGTAGCCAAATGACGTGAAAAATTAGAGTTACTTAGAAAAGAGATTTGTAAGTAACAGTGGCTAACATATACAGAATGTGGTATCTCCTGTCTATAATGCACATGAATCTGAATACATTTACATTTTTTCAGTGTAGAAGATTGATAATTCCCTTCATCCCAGTGTAGTACCACCAAACAACTGTGTCAAAAACTGTTTGCAAGTAGCATTTCTAAAACAAATTAAAATTTCTTCAATTGTAAAACAGCACATGAAAAAGCAGGATTCAATATTATGTGCTGATTTTAACTGGAGGATGAGAATATGTATTTGTGAATGGAAATCCTTAAATTATAATTGATTTACTATTTTGGTTTAAAAAACTACAGCATGTATAGGGTGGTAGCTGTTACAATAATGTAAAATAAAAACTCAGTAATTAGATAACCCATTAGCAATTTCAAGTCTTCCTAACTTCTGTGTAATTGATCAATTAATTTTGAATTATTCTTACATCTCCAGTAGATCAGACTTGCATTTGGCATAATTCCACTGAACACACTGACACTTTGTAGGAGAAATTATGTTGTCCCAAGGTGGTGTTGGATGACTGGGGCAACTATATATATGTAGAATGGAAACCACACATCTTCAACATACTTGTCTCATCAGAAAAAAACCACTTGAGATACAGTTTCTGGCCTGGTTACATTGCAAATAACTTCCTGAATCACTGAAATAGTTCTTTAATACATAACATGGTTTTCTGTCACTAGAGAAAATAATATTTTCTGGTAAGAATATTTGTACGTTAGTGAAAAATTGGTAATTTATATGAAGATAATTTGAGAATCTTATGAGGTGTGATTACCAATGAAATGTTTAGTTGTTCCTCTCCATTTTAGAATCCCTGTGATGACAAACGGCACAGAGATATCTGGTCTAAAGAAAAAACCTGTGATCGATTACCAAAATTCTTGGTTGTAGGACCCCAGAAGACTGGTGAGATTTTATTGTATTTCAACAAGATAGGCTATGTGTATATTCAAATAATTATACTGATTAATCACTTTTTACTCAGACTGCTGTATAGGGATCTTGATCATCTAATAGCATTTTTTTTATTTTCAGATGTCATCCACCTATAGTTTAATCATGTAAGTTATAACAACAGGCAGTACACATATTGAAAATGCAGAGTTTAGGTGTGTGTCAGATTTTTTTGGCTTTATGTCAAAATGAGTAGCACTTTGATAAAGAGATAAACAAGATAGATTCTCTCTCCTGCAAGTGTCTGATTTATAGAAACTTGTTAGTTCATGGCATTTATTTCAAGTCAAGAAGTTCCTAATTGACAGTTGAAATTCCAAGGTTGCAGTAGTTTATAAATTAACTTAATGGTTGATTTTTTTTTCTCTGTAATCAGAAAATTGCATATGTGCTTCCTTTCATCTTCACCAATTCCCAATAGCTACCGAGTGTGAGATTTTTAAATTATTTTTGTGACAGTCTCATAAGAACCAATAATTACATTTAAAACATAGCTATTAAAAGTGAGTAAAACAGATTTTGGCATTGGCACTCCGATTTCTTTTAACTATTTTCAGTTCTTTAAATGTCTTCAATTTAGAAGTACAGAAAGCACAGATTCTTAGGTGACATAAATCAGCATCCCCTCACTGAAATGAAATGAAATGAAATGAAATGAAATGAAATGAAATGAAATGAAANAATGAAATGAAATGAAATGAAATGAAATGAAATGAAATGAAATGAAATGAAATGAAAAAAAGCTGGTTTAGACCATCTCTGGGTATGAGTCCCCCCAAAACAATGTGTGTGTGTGTGTTTTTCTTAATCTTGGACTTTTATCCTATTTGCAGGTACCACTGCCTTGTATTTGTTCCTGATCATGCATCCTTCCATCATTAGTAACTCCCCCAGCCCAAAAACCTTTGAGGAGGTACAGTTCTTTAATAGAAATAACTACCACAGGGGGATTGATTGGTAAGATGGGTTATTAGTATAAATATACAAGTTTATATATTGTGAACAATACAAACATGGCATTACTGTTGGTAATGGTAACTGTTTATATAGAGGGAGATTAAAAACAAAAGACCCTCAGTGTTCTTCTGAAATGATAAATAAATGCAAGTGAATAACAATCTTACTGCAGAATATCATAAATGCATGAACTTTTGTGAGGATTTCTTGTAAATATCCATGTATTAATATATGCAAAACAGTAACAAAATATGTATTTCTCTTTACACATGCCTTTGAAGTTGGGACAGTAATGGTTGTTTGTTGAACGTATGGATGCAAAAATTACGTTTGTGTTGGAAATCTTATTTCTTAAGAGAAAAAAAGTAATATCAGGGAGAGGCATTTTTTCCTTTAAATAGGATTTAGAAATAGTAATCAGGTAAAAGAGGAATGGAGAAAGTCTCTCAAAATGTCTTTCAAAGATTGGGTAATTAGGAGAACATTAATGTCTCTGTAGAGTTAGTAAGTAGTGCTAAAAAAGAGAATGTGACACTGCTGCCATGTTGACTGTGGCTACTGCGGAATCACTGGACATAGCTACACCCAGCAGGCCATTCTTGATTTCTCTTACTTTCAGGAAGTGCTGCAGTATAAAGCACTACAAGATGAAAAGCAGTAACCTGCTCTAGTGGCTGGCGAGCACCAGTAAAAGATTATTGATATTTTTTCTTGTTTCTTCCCCTCCCCCGCCGCAGGTTAGGTGAAAATAGTTTCCTTGTCTTTGACTTTGTATTCATCTATAAAATTAGCAGGGTTAACACTGTTATATGGTCTTAGTGCAGATATGCCAGATCCAATTGCCCTTTAAGTCACCTTGTTTTTACAGAGTTATAATTGTTGCTGCAGATTCTTATCACAAATTGTGGTGAGTCAGATAGTTATAACCAATAGAGAGATGCTGGCTGAATGATTGGAAATTAGAAAGCTGACTCCTTACTGTGGAGACTTCTGAAGTCAGAGGAGATGACATGCAAGCAAGATATAGTGGGTCCACACTGATGGAGGCGGCCTAAGTACAGTGAGCCAGTTCTTCCACAAAATCAATGTTTTCATGTTGCTAGAAGACCACTTTGCTGTTTCTCTACTGGGCAAGAGTCTATGTTCTACTGGGCAGTCTATGGTCAACAAAAATTCTGAGTTTAAATTTGTAACCTCTTGGTACCGGACCTGGTCCAATCTCTTTACCATTTTTCACTGACACCACATCAACTTCTACTTTTTTCAGATTTGCCATTTTATCCAAATAATCGATTAACTTTTTTTCCAAAATTCAATGTAGCGCCATATTTAATGTTAAGTGTTTCCTATAAGGTTGTAGTCTTCATTTCCTTGTATTTACTCAGTCTACCACCAGGACTTGAGTACAACAGCATAATGACACCATATATGATCTAGAGCACATGCGCCTGTAGCTCTTTCAAAGCTGGCCTTTTTGTTTGCTGTTGATGTTCTGGTAAAACATTCTGAGATCATGCAGTCAGATTGAATGATTGGTTTCTAATAATTTTATTTGTGAGCAGAAATTGGGATACCTTCATCGTTTTCATCTATTCAGCCCTTGGGAAATAGAGTCCATCATTCAATGAAACAGTATCATATTCTCAGATATTTGCATTAGTATTAGGCAGATATAAACACTTAATAGGGCAGTGACAGCCTTTCATTCTGTTCTGTTTGATTGTCCTCATATTTCAGGGTTTTTTTTTACGTACAGTCCGCATGTGAGACCAGCAATAGCTATACAGCTTTGTAGCAGAATTTTTGAATGCAAGCTTGAGCATATTATGCAGGCCTATCCATCAGCCCTTTGCATGGCATCATAGTGTCATAGTGTTGTCCAGGCCAGAAGGGACCTCCAAAGGTCATCTAGTCCATCAATCATTTAGGTCTTTCTGATACAAGGCAATCTACCAACTGCTACTCTTAAAACCTTGCATGAATCTACAACTATTATTCCTTATCTAATGCATAGAAAATTGTCATGTGGAGGCCAACCCACTTCTTTTGCACAATTCTGATAACAGGTATCCATCCATTCATGTGCCAAAGAAGCACAAAACATTAACTTAACAATGCTTATGTATACATAAAAGTCACTCTTAAGAATTAACTTCGCAGAATCAGGTGTCACAGAGTTCAGTTTCTTTAAATGACTATAGATTCCTTCAGTTTCCGTAAGTACTTTGTAATCAGTGCCTGTGTGCTAATCATCATCTTGTGAGATCTGTGTCCTAAAGAACACTGCATGTGACCAGACAGTTCTGTCCTACCAAGTCTTCTGGCCTTGACTACAACGGTCACAACTTCAAGGCCAACAAGAGCATTTGTATTAGAAGTAGCTCACTTGTATGAATAGAACAAAGTCTAGGCACTGGAAGAAATGTCAGTCCTTAAGCATGATCTTCAGAAGAGTTTACTTGAAATGGCATTTATTTTATCAATACAGAGTTTAACTGAAAAATCAAGACCAACATTTCCCATTTATCCTTTTCCCCAACAATAACGAAAAGCGGTCTGAGGGCCAGGGGGAAACAAGTCTGTGTGTGACAGGAGTTTGCTGGAAATTAACTGCAACTTCATAACGGATGAGGAAAGCTCACAAAGAAAACACAAAAATGTGATTCATAGAACAATAAGTGAAAGATGCTGTCACTGCTTAGAAACCTTTTACCTGATGAAGCTGTGGGGTATTTTTTCAGTGCATCTTTCCCACATAAACGAGCTCTTTTCTCTTGAGTAAAAGCAATTCTGATACTGAGTATCTTTTTCTTACGGTATTGCACTGTAATTGATGTCAGCAAAAGGCCAAATTTGGAAAACTCATTTTCTGCTTTTGACTTCAATAGGAGTTTGTTCTGACTGAAAAGTGAGAATTTGCTAATTTTAAGAAGCTGCATGAATATCGTAACATTTTCATCCAGTTACCAAAAAATAGCTGCAATATCTAGTTATATGTAGTGAGAAGAAGAAAGCTAGTACCAAGTAAAATACGATCAAAACTATAATGTAAACTTCTGTTTGCTTTTATTTGTCAATTAGGCTATTATTTTAATTTATCATTCTAGAAAAAAATATACTTAACAGATTTGTCAACTTTTGTGCGACTTTTAAGTAATTCTGAGAATGATATTTCTTTCCTAGGTACATGGATTTCTTCCCCACTCCTTCTAATGTCACAACTGACTTCCTCTTTGAGAAAAGTGCCAACTATTTCCATTCTGAGGAAGCTCCTAAGCGAGCTGCTTCCCTCATCCCCAAGGCCAAGATCATCACCATCCTCATTGACCCATCCGATCGGGCGTATTCCTGGTATCAGGTATGCACTTTGAATAACACAGGCAGGCAAAAATCAAGCTTTCCACCTTGAATCCTCTCTGTATGTCCTTTCAGTATCTAGGTATATAAAGGGTTTGGATAATACAAGCTTTTATGTGTCAGTCAGTGCACCATATAGCATCACCCATGGGCCTGAGGTATCTGTCAGTATAAATCTGAAAATCTTTCAAGGGTTTAAATAACACAAACCACTTTTTCAAAAGTCTGCCTGTAATATAAGCATGTAAAAATGGTTACGTACTCAATTAATTTATGTAATTAGCACATACAAAAATTAGTTTATAGGCACGGTTACCTAGTTCATGCTCACAATACAAGATAGATTAAAAAAAATTTATTATTCTGGTCTGCAGGTTAGAGCAGGAATTCAGAAAAATAAAGATACTTTTTAAAAGTATAAAACTCCAAAGAGAAAAAAGTTCTTAGAACTTCCGTGACTTGTTTTATGTTGTATACTTGTATTAGTATTGTATTAGTTAGAAAAACAAAATATGAAACTACTAGAAGCAAACCTTCTTAGTAATTGTGTTTATTATGCCTGATTCATTTCTGCAAAACCTGCCACTCAGTTTATTGAAAATAAACATTTATACATTCTGTTTTGTTATTGCTATTATCACTCTAGCTTCTGATTTCTTTAGATACAAAAAATATTTATTGATACAAACAATATTTATCCCAGCATTTTCAATAAATTAATGCTGATGAAGACTTCTTAACTTTAAGTAACTTTTAATGTAAATAATCACTCTTAGCAAGGTCAATAAGGCCAGGTTAGTAAGAACAGCCAGTTTTGTCTTATCTTCCCAAGTTTTGTGGTCTGTAAAGTTCCAGTAATGTAAATTCTTTTACAGCATCAGCGATCACATGAAGACCCTGCAGCTCTAAAATTCAGCTTCTATCAGGTGATCACAGCTGGACCTCGAGCCCCATCTGAGCTTAGAGCTCTCCAAAAGAGATGCCTAGCACCTGGATGGTATGCTACCCATATTGAAAGATGGCTAACTTACTTCCCACCTTATCAGGTGAATAAGACTGTAACTTGACATCCTAATCTTACATATATGATATCCTAAAATACTACCTTTGTAGAAGTCTTGCCAACTGAATACTCATCCTTAGGGATATCCTAGATACACTAGAGCATGTCTTAAGGCATTGATTGTGATTCTTCGTAGCCATGTTCTAAGTGATTGGTTGACATTGCTAGGGCTGTCATGTCTTAGCACCTTACAGCTGAGAGCTTCTTCTACAAAACAAATCCTAACAATAGTCTGGAAGCTTAAGAAACGTTACTGCTGCTCCTTGAACTCTTTTGTACCCTGAACTGCCTTTAACTTACAGCTGGTTTTCATTTGCTCATGCTTTCATCATGTCTGGCTCTTTGTCAGTAATGCTGAGGAAGAGAGAACCAGGTAGGCAGAGCTTTGTGGTCTCTTTAATATCAGATGGTCCGTCAGGGTTCCCAAAGGAAAAACTGAAGGAAAATAAAGGGAAGCTGCTTGATAATATTTCTGTCTACTCTCAGTGGTAGCAAGTATCGATGAGCATCAAGGAACATCAGCTGGGATATTTCCCTCCCTCCATGGGTGTAGAAGTGTTTTGGTGTCTGAACACTTCGAGGTGTAAAAATTATCTTTTCTGTCTGAAATGGGGATTACCATGTGGAAATGGCTGTTATCTAGTGGTTTTGTAACACCTTAATATTTAAATGCATCAGTGTCTTCACCCACTTCTTGGTATTCATGCAGTAATCTCCTACAGTGTTAACCTCCTTAGAACTGTGATTGCAGTAGTAATTAAACCTGTACCTGTGCAAGAGTTCACTGTCCCACTGCTGTCCATACTGCTTGATTTTTAATAGACTTCTGGCACAGTTTGGACCCGTAGCAATAATCATCTTGCCAAGCAGTTCCAGAGCACAGTTAGAAAGATAACAAGAATCATTACCATTGGGGTGTGTGGACTCAACCAGTTTGGTTTTGCAGGTGAAAGAGTTTAGCAACATGGATCCAGGTCGTGCTGTGCCATCTGGCCTCCAGAGCAGAAAGCTGTCTCTGATTTGATTTAATTAGCAATATAGCATCATCAAGTTTGCCATCTCAGGCATCACCAGTTTTTTAGATTAATTTGTGTTTTGCCTAACATGACTTTTCTGTAATTACCAAAGCACTGAGTCTCTTTTCCACACTTTGTTTTTAGAAATTCCTCAAACATTGCTGCCCATAATGGCACATCCACACACTCTACTGGGACTGATTCAGGCACTGAAACACATTTGGTATCTGTCACTGATCCTCAATCCTCAACTTATTCTTTCTGTTAAGACCAGTTTCTCTGTGTGTCCTTGAGCCTCAAAATGTGTGTGTGTGTGTGTGTTCATGGACCCGCAGGTTTCAGTGCAGGTGGCACGGAAGCAACCTGAAAATTGCATCTCCCCGCAAGCTTCTGTTGGCTTATAACATAGAAATCATTAGCCTCCTTCTGGTGCTATGTAATATCAAGCCTCAAAAGATGCATGTCCTAGGCCCTGAACATCATGTGATACACAAGACCAGGCAGACAATGCCACATGATACGTACCTCCTTGGTAGATTTATTTCTGGAATGAGTTTTTCTGACATTAGCAGTGTGTCTGGCAGCACTCCTCACCCAGCATTTAAAGATTACTTTGGTTGAGGGAGGTTGGCTGCAATCTGAACCTTCTCATTATGCAGGACACGCTTAGCTGAGACAAGTTGGCTGGAGTCTGCACCTTCTGTTTTCCCAGAGTGTGCCAAGGAAGCTCTGATGCATCTAGTTGCTGTTATTCTCCATATATTCTCTTTTGGGCCAGCCTTGCAGACTTCATGGCGTTCAGATATTTAGAATTTTGATTGACTTAACTTATTATCTGATAAGCTGTACAAATAGTCCTCTTTTGTCTGGCAGCCGAGACAAATCTCTAGAAGTTCAGGAAGCTCTTAAGTTCATTTTCCACCTGCAACGCATTGATTCAATACAGTCTTACAGAAGAAAAGGTGACCTAGCATGATGAACTCTTTCATGAGGCAGAAGATATGCTCATGCACCAACTCTATAGGACATCAAGCTGATTTTGCAACAGCCATTGTTAAATGGCTGGTTTGAAGCTGAAGGACTTGAGCTGTTCCTAAGCTGTTATCTTCTGCAAACTCTTTCTTGCTCCTCTCCCACCATGGTGACTTTTAGATGTGAAGTAACTCATGTATAGTGGGATAGCAGGGGCTTAAACAATCTCTTCAGCTGTCAGCAATATGACAGTAAAATGATCAATACACTGTAAAGTTACTCAGAATACTTCATCAGTAGTATTTTCATTATATATGGAGTATCTACTTTGTAAAAATTTCACCATTTAATTTTTCCACCTCACCAATACATGAAATCAGTTAGATTTTGAGGAATTATGTGAAATTACATCTTCCTGAGATCAGGATATGAATCAATCAGTACAGCTAAGGAAAAATTTTGCCTCAGTTCCTTACGCTTCCATGAAGGTTGAGAGGGAGCATTTTTTGTTACCTGCTCCCCGTGAATGTCAGGAAATGGAATGAATTTCTGCTGGTAAAACTTTTTCTTACATGTCTTTTTTGGAGTGGCAGAAGTGGGAATGGCACAGATACTTCTCTCTACGTGTGTTTTAAATAGTGAAGGAAAAAACCCTCACTCCTTTTCTTTCAGATGAAAATATCCCCCATTTGGGATGGTTTTTGACCTTGGTGCTATGAAGGCCTATTTTCAAAGCTGATGTCTTAGAAAAGCAGTGAGTTCATTTTTGGACTCAGGCAGTCATCAAGCACCTGATTGCAAACACTTCTGGAATGAGCTACTGCTTTCTGAACAGCCTGATACTTGCAGTAATCCACATCTCTAAATCTACATGCTATATATGGGTAATTCCAAAGACTGATCTTTCAAAAGAAAAGACATTTTTCTGCTTTTGATTATGCTCTGAAACTTCATAGTTTCACTATGAAGTGAACCTTAAGTTTCATCCAGTCCTGGCAGCAATTCATATGATTTTAGCCTCTCTGTTTGCATGGAAATGTAGATAAAAGCTTCAGCACTGCTTGCAGCAGGAGATTATTGAACTATCTGCAAATGCAAATCTGTTTCCTCCCCATTTGGGACTTTGCTTCTCTTCCAACAGTCACAGAGACCCAAACTTGCTGCACCATCAGTGACTCATTTGGGCATAATACCATATTTGATAAAATTCTCAGGTAAGGTCTGTTTCCCTGAAGATTCACCTCCAGGTGAAAGGGTGGTCCTGTCTGAAGGAACCTACTGTGAGTGTGTATATGGTCAAGCACTTGAAGAGAAGAAAGAGAAATTACCTACCAGTACCTGGCTTTCTTAAGAGATGTGTTGCACGTTCTATATCTATCTGCATCCCTGCCTTAAGGTCCTTTATTCATATTCTCAAAGAAGTTTTTTTCATACTTTCATGTACTGTTGTATGGGTTTAGAAGTAAGGCATTTCACCTAACATCTACCTACTGGTTTCTGTCTTTCTGGTCATTTCCAGTGACAAACTTTTCAACATCACTGTAACATATATATGTATATATTTGTGTCTATGAGAACTGTAGCTTATTTCTCTAGACATTATTACCGTTTTTTCTTGGCCGGTCAAATCTCAGTTTCCTGCCAATATTTCTTATCTTTCTATATCCTTCACTGCCATTTCTCTGTTGTTACAACAGCCTCCAGTTTAGTATCTTTTCAGATTTAACTAACATGCCATTTGCCCTGCTCCCAGGTCATTAATGGTGATGACAATTAAAACTGGGCCAATTATCATTCTCTGGGACAGTACTCTCCATATATTGAGTTTGACAGAGGTAGAATTTCCAGTTTCAAGCTTGAAATAATGATTTTTAAATTAAATTTCCGTTTATTTTATTGTTGTAGTTGCTAATTATTGATGGACAGCAGCTGAGAACTGACCCATCTGCCGTAATGGATGAAGTACAGAAATTTCTGGGAGTCTCTCCTCATTATAATTACTCTGAAGCCCTGACGTGAGTTAATTTAATCATCATTTTCACATGTTCCTACATTCCTAAAATACCAGTTAGTCTGTAGGTAAGCTCACTGCAAAATAAAGCCTCTCATACTTCTCCTCTGAGCTGTCAGTAGGATATATTCTTCAATGTCCGCAAAGAACACAATTCGGGGTTAGATTTTCTGTGAATCATCCATTGAGCCACTCAGTGTGGAGCTTGGCTGTTGCAGAAGTAGACCTCTGACAAACAGACAAAGTAAGTCTTGGGTTGTGAGAACTGCATATGAATTTAGGATGAATTTAAAGGAATTTCTGTTTTCAGAAGTGAAACATGGAATGCTGACATACATAAACAGAAAGGAGAAGGAATTAGTTTCTCTTTATTTTTGACGTTAGCTGCAAGACAGATTCAGTGGTATCAATCAGGAATATAACACCCACTCTATACATCTTAAATACACATGTACACGAATCCTTTGGATTCTGACATTTAGATTTGTTTGTCGTTAAATTAAGACTGATAACCTTAGGTTTACTCTTTTGAGTCTTCTGTCTAAACTTGGGAGATGCATCCTTCTTGCAGTATCTCACAGCCTTTACACTGCAAAATATTTGTTTCAGGTTTGATTCGCATAAAGGTTTCTGGTGTCAACTCCTGGAAGAAGGAAAAACAAAGTGTCTTGGCAAGAGCAAAGGTAGAAAATACCCTCCTATGGATTCTGAGGTAAAACCATTATGCTCATTTGCATTATACAGAGATTCATTTGCCACATATGGGACACCACACAGACAAAATCATAAATAGGGAGACAAAACAAAATTAAGTAGACGTTAATTATTTGACTACCTTTCCCTACAAATGAAACATTTAACATAACTATGGAGTGCATAGATTATTTTTCAGTTCTTCATTTAAAATATGAAGAGTTTATGTCATTAAAAAAAAAAACCAACTTTTAAAATTTGGCACCTTTTAGAAGAATAAACTTGGCAGCCCTGAAATTCACTTGGAACCTGCCCCATTTACCTAAGTGAGATAAGCAGCAGAAGCTCCACAGTGCATGGTTTTTTCTAAGTCATGATCAGATATGAATATTTGTGTCTGGTCTCATGTCTTTGAGAGTAGTTAGGTTATGACAAGTAATGCAGACTCTCATATAATCCAGTTTTAAGACAGGTTAGGTTCTATGAATTTTATAAATACCTACCCCAGACAAATGCTCAAATGAAGAAATTTCATTCAGATCAAATTCTGCAGCCTGTACCCAAAGGCAGTTTAGTCTCTTATTCTAGCTGTAACTTTTATGTTTATTCTGCCTTTTCTGCCCATTTCATTTTGCCTGAATAAGACACAAATAAAAAGTTACAGTTTGAACTAAGGTAAGTACTGATATAAGTCAATAATGTGGCATGTGAACATTAGTAAGTACTAATGTGGCAAGTATGACAGGATTTTTTTCTCTCAGTAGTTAAATTAAACGTAAATCTACATTAATAGAATCAAACTGATATAAAATTGTGTGAGAAGGCTTTTGGCTAGAGATAAGACAGGACTGTGTTTGTTTACTGTTGTATTTTTCAACTCTAAATACTTTTGAAAATGGGGTTACTAATTGATACATGTCTACATACGAAGATATTTTTGAACCTTTAGTTTCAGTCTCACTTCAGTAAATTCAAAGTAACTGCATCTGCTTCAGTGCAATTCTTAATTTACATGACTACCTGAGAGTAGAATCAGATCTTTTGCTTTGACTTCATTGTTCATTTTGGACAACCTGTGTTTCTCTTGAAATTACCTTTTAGACTTCAGCTTCTAACTGACAAGCTTTAACTTGCATGCAGTAGATAGATAAAACAATATAAACTGTGTAAGAGAAAGTAAAGTTTTGACACAGGTAAAACAAACTTTGAAACCTAGAATTCACAGCAACTGCAGCACAGCATTTTATTAAATAAAAATATCTCCTTTTGTGTCCATCAGTGCAGGGCTTTTCTGTCAAGCTACTACAGAGATCACAATGTGGAACTGTCAAAACTCCTACACAAATTGGGACAACCGCTGCCATCATGGCTGAGACAGGAGCTACAGAAAGTAAGATAGCATTGAAAAAAGGCTTTTTGAAATCTCCCCAACACTTCAGTCATCATACCTAAAGTCTCCAGTATCTACCAGAAGGTCTTGTAAGATATACCTCTTAAAAAATGAGTAGAAGATAGAAATTATTTCCATATGCTGGCATGTGGATTGTGAAAATACATGTGTTTCTTAGAGCTCTGGTGGGTTAAATCTTTCTCATAAACATTTCTGGACCTGTGGACTGGTGGACTACTGTGCACATATGTGGAAATTATTTGCAACTGGTATAAGCTTCAGAGATACATGACCTGTCCAATTTCATGGTAAATATTTACATTTTTGTATATCAGTTTAAAAGTATTGTGTCTCATGTAGGCTTTGTAGCCCATTGTTAGATCACTGACAGTTTTTCTTACTATTTGATTATTGTCTTGCATAAAATAAGAAAACAATGTAGCACAAAATGCCAGGTGTACTTCTGCCTTTGGAATCAGCTTACTAATACCCAAAGTATATACTAACAAGGGTGAGAAGTACAGTTATCATACATGACTTAGCTGTGCACAGCAGCAAAATACATGGAGCAAAATCTGGAAGCTACAGGCAAAAGCAGTGTAGAAAAAACCACATACACACAGAGAAGACATTACCAACGCTGTAGCCTGTAACAACAAACACGATGTGGTGAGTGTCTTTGCCCATAATTACTATGTCTGATTTTGTACTGAAATGGCAAAATACACAATATAGCCATTATCTGAACAGAAATTTAATTAGACGTGTGAAGCACAAGGATTGCAGTATAATCCTTATGAGCAGTATGAACAGGCTTTCACTCCTGGCTTCTATGAGCAGCTGGATCCACATACTGCACTCTGGGCTTACATTACTGTGAATCAGGAATGACTCCACTGAAATGAACAGAAAACTCGTAAAGAGCAGAAATAGATTGCCTTAATTTACACCACTATTTTTCCCTTAATTTATCGCCTTTGATCAATGCTTTATGTATTCTAAGATCCTTCAACCCGATCAAAATTGTAGCATCTTTCAGGAACCTTCAGTTTACATCAGCTGCAAAAATCTATCAGATTTCCGGGTTAAAATACTGGTTTTGGTTCCAGACATTTTAAACATGTTTGGTATTAAATATTAGGAAAAAATTTAGGAGAAAAAAAAATAAATACAGTGTGGAAACATGGTAGAAAATTACTCCCTAATCATGGAAATCACAAGTATCCAGCTTTACATTTATATGATACATTTCAATGATACATCTCACAATGCATCAGTTTAGATGTGAGATAAAGTCTAATTAATAGTACTTAAAAGTCAAGAAAAAAGATCAATGAAAACTTCAGCCAAGTATGGCCTTAATGCTTCTCCACTGAACTCGGCTCTGAGGGTTTGTAAAGGCATGAAGAGGTAGTGAAAGCAAAAGAGAAATACAGTACTAAATGCAATGCTTTTTACACTAGCTCTATAATGTTATCATAATTTGTTTTAGGGTGAATAGTTAAAACCATGCATCAAATGGTGGGAAAACTTTATATGTCTCAGTGCTGTTTTACGACATTTATGTAATCATATAATTTAGCTTTCATGGTAATGGAATGGAAACCAGTTTGTTATTCCCTAAATAGAAAACAGATGTTGAGATCCTTACTGTACCTCTAACTGGTAATCTTTATTATTTATTAATTTTGTCTATGTAATACGTGGTTTTGGTAGGCCTGTAAAGAAAAAAATCTAGACAAATTTGCTGTATATAACAATATTCTTTACGCAGCACATTTTTGCTAAGGGAATATGCATGATTGATGATGAGGATGTACTAGAGTAGACATTTTTTAAGATGAACATCTTTATTATTTATTAGACAGAATGAGAATTTTCATTTCATTTTAAATATTCACTGTCATATAGATTCATCCCAAAAGCTGACTTGTCTTAAAATACTGACTTGTCTTAAAATACTTATTTGATAAAAGAAACACTCTGGATTCTGAACATCCATAAAAGCAAATACTCTGCATGCTATGGACAGCTCACGCATCCTGCAAGCATCTATATGGATTTGTTACAACTAAATTGAATAACAGGACAAAATACCTGGGATTTTCATCCTGACACGACTGATTTTACCCTTGATATAACCTGATGCAACATCACTCAAACATTTTCAAAAAACCCACAGGGATTGCACAAAGCTCCTGTTTTGTGCACTCCTGCCTCAGTTACTCCGTGTTCTTCAGTGCAGCAATTATAAAATAGAAGAAAATAGGAAAAACCTTGGGCACTATTAAGTGACTGAAGTTTTCATGGTGAGAGAACCCTCTGCACACAAATTGAGTGCCTCCTACGTGCAGGAGGAATGGACTTCAGCCATATTCATAGTTCATTCTTTTCAAGAACTCCCCTTCTGTCCTCTTTCTCCGGGAAATCAATGCCCCGCAGAGCGAGAATGAGTGGGCAGTCAAAGAGAGAGTGGTGAGGGGGATACACACATCAGTCTCATTGGCCCTCCAGAAATTTTACAACAGAAAAGGTGACGTCTCAGATCTGTGGACTAGTTCTGTTAAGTCCTCTCTGAGCTATGGCAAGGAGCCCCAATTAGTGATCTGGTAAAGCAGCCCACCTGCGGTCAC
Source organism: Tringa tobata (assembly GCA_033628505.1). Taxonomy (NCBI): domain Eukaryota; kingdom Metazoa; phylum Chordata; class Aves; order Charadriiformes; family Scolopacidae; genus Tringa; species Tringa tobata. The sequence continues at coordinate 11,336,078 of JAHREE010000567.1, read as the reverse complement.
CATGAAACACTGGGAGGATAAGCCCCCCCACATGCATGGCCTTGGCCTTGCGTGGACAGGCTTGGTTTGGCAGCTAAACACAAAGCTGGTCCTCCAGGATGAGCATGGTGACTCTCAAGTCCTGATGATGGCCAGCAGGGTGGAGCTCTTGGATCCTCCCAGTGCCCTTTTTAAGGGGTGGACTGGGAACAAAACGAATGAGTTCCTAGGGAAATCTTCAGTGGATTCCTGTGGTAACTACCTGAATTGATACTGTAGTATTCAGACCATAGTAGCTTGACCTGCAACTGTGCATCTGAAAGGGCGTGATCTTGAATCTAAATCTCCTGTTGAGAAGCAGCTGTTAAGCACTAGCATCTTTAGAAAAGGTGCTGTGGGATTAGCTGCTTGTACGCTAGGTGGGCTAGTGCCAGATACCAAAGCAATGAAGAAGTAAAAGCAAACTGCTGGAGCTCTGATTTCTGATGTTCGCTTATTACTTGTTTATACAAAGATGGTATGAAGCCTTTTATTTTTTTTTTCTGCAGAACTATTCTATTTAAACATGTTCTTACGTTTAGCAGGAGACTTTAAAAAACAGAATGACTTTTAATGTTCAGTCAGGTTGGTGAAGAATGAAGAACCTGAGCAAAGCATGCAGACAACAGCTAGATGTGTTATTCCCCCAATCATAGGATGCACATGAGTACAGCTGAGTAAGCAAGTCATATAGCATGAATTATCTGACAAAGTTTAACCTCTTCTATTCACAGCTTACCTACAATCAGTGTTTGATTTCCAGAAATAGACTGTCAGTATTGACACTCTTGAAAAATACTGATTCATTACAATGAATTCATATTTGCTAGTCAAAGTCATATTTTATTGTGGTTGGTAACACAGCCATGGTTTCTGTTCCCCTGGTAGGTAACTGCACAAGCAATTTCTTTAACAAATGCTTGATTATTGGAGCTTCACCTTTATTTTCATAAATATGATTCTGAAATTTGCTTTCTGCAGACATCTGTGCCATTAAAAATCAGTGCTTAATCATAAGCAGAAAGTGACCATTAGGGGTGGTGTAAAGACAGAGCCTGATATGAAATCACTTAATTATTTAAGCAAACATTCCTGAAAATACTGTGATATTTTCCCAGTTCTACTTGTGCAGACAGAATTAGTTTCAATGATTTGCAGACTATCTTGTACAGAATATCCTTTTTCATTGCTTAAAAATGTGAAACTTCCTCAGGAAGAAATTAAATAGATATTTCAATGTTTATAGATGTAATACTCTTGTCATTCACATTGAATGAAAATTGCTGGAAACATTTTTCTCAAAGTTTTTTAAAATAAAAAATAGATATTATTCTGATAGTGGCATGGTAACTGAAGTGCAACAATAAACTCTGATAAGAAAATGTAGTGCTGTGTGGAAGTGATTTTTATGTTCACAACAGTTGTCCTTTTCCAGGTTTGTTAGCAGCTATTGCAGCTTGACACTGAGCTACAACACAATCCAGGAGCATGGGAGCAGCACGAAATGCTTTCAGAAATGAAAAATATTGCTTACTCTCTCTGTGAGTGAATATTGCTGCTTTATGCAGCTGCTCGTTTTACTGCTTTTGCTTCCTGCTTACTTTTTATTTCTTATGCCAGAAATTGCTAATGTGTTGTAGAAACCCTTCCAGAGCTTGCTATTTTTAAGATAACAAGCAGACTTTATTCAAATTATTTGCCTTGGGGATTCAATAGTTGTGCCAATGCATTGGCCCACACAGACGTGAAAAAACCATTCTTAGGAGAAACCTCTAAAGACGGTATGAATGTCCAAAGGAAAATTGACTGTTATCAATAAATTCAGAACAGAATAGAAAAGTGTTCTATCTAGCTGGGCTGAAGCTGCTTAATACCTTCATAGGGGTGTAGAAAATAGGAAACCTATGTTAACAAAATATTCTGTTCATTACAGAGAAATGATGGAACCTCTATTTAGAAGTCTAAGCTTCTTTTAGGATACTCATCTCTAAAACCTCTAAGAATAACAAAAGTGGAACAGCGAAGCTATAACAGAAAGGTACTAAGCAAAGGGAAAAGATCCTTGCTATGAGTAACAGCTGCCTGACCTCTGTCTCCAGTTTATCTGCTTTCATTTAATGTTTCTTTTCAGTTCTTCGAATCCCAAAATTCTTAAGAGCTCAAGGGAAAAAGACACTTTTTTGTCTCTCTGGACCACATGGATGAGGAAAGTACAACAGTCAGCATCAAAGGACAAATCACAGGAACAGCAAAGTAATTAACAACTGAAACCAGGGGCAAGGGAAACCTGAGTGGAGGAGGAATTTAGACAAATTAAGGGTGATAGATTTGAAAAGCATATAGTGAGCTTGACTCTCACCACTTGGTTTTCTGTCAGGTTACTTCTTTCTTTTTTAATACGGTGATTTCTGTCTTCACTTCTCTTTTTCTGTTGCGATCCTTTCTTTCCTTGAGAAATTCAGGTGGAAAATAAGGCTTATGTACTTTTAATTGCTAATTAATAGATGTCTATCTACCTAGGAGAGCCATCAATCTAGTAGCACAAGGTCACTATCAGATCTCTTCCACAAAGTATGACATGGAAGTGGGCTAGTTCAACCATCATGCAAGGGCTTGGTTCAGGATTACTACTTCAACTCCTATAGCCTATGCTATTCAGGAGATCAGAGAAGTGGGCTTTTTGCCTGAAAAGAAATTTTACTATTTTCTCCTGAATTATCTCATCAAGACTGTCCTATTATATCTCCCACTAGAGCTCCTTTCTTCAGCTAAAGGACTGTACTCCTGTACAAAAAAAACCCAAACAAACAAACAAACAAAAAAAACAGAAAAGCATGTTTGGCATAACTTTATACACAAACATGGTACATATGTTTTAATGATAGAATTCTGCCTGGAAGGACAACATTATGAGCAAAAGGCAGCAGCCAGCTCTCTTATGCACATGACAGAGCAGAAATAAAATTCCTGAACACAAACGGTGCAAGGTCAGAAGAGCTGAGGCTTAGCTCACAGCACAGGTAGGACTGTAGGACGTGGCAGGACTGGAATTTGTCTCTGTGCTTTTGTACAATCCTTGCAGCAGTTTTGTATTCTGCAACACTGCTTGATAGTCCTAAATTTGCAGCAGCAACACCATGAAATTGATGAAAAACACCTAACGTGACAGATATGCCTTAAATAATTTCCTATCTTTTCCACAGGAAAAAAAAAAAAGGTAAGAAACATGGATACTAAAATATGAGCCAGAAGGCAGCTTCCTGCACTGCACCAGTCACCGCTGCCAGCCTCTTCTTCAAAATTCTCCCCAACAATTCAATTACATAGTCATCTGTAGCTGGTTGAGCCAGAGTCTCAGTCCCCTGGCTGTGTCAGGTCACTGGCGTCTGGCCTGCAAAAACCAAAATCCCTTTCGTCCTTCCAGTGCACCTACGCACAGAGCACGAACTCACCTCTGAGATGAATTGCAGCCTGTGCCCAGCCTTTAAAAAAAACACCCTTCCCTGCGCTGAGGGCGACTGCAATAATGCCTAAACCAAGGAGTTGTGATGCAGAGAGGTATAGCAATTAGGGGACGTTTAGGTTTGACATGAGGAAGCATTTCTTTACCGAGAAGATGGTCAAACCATGGAACCGGCTTCCCAGACAGGTGGTTTGCTGCCCCAAACATAGTGGTGTTTAAGAGG
>JAHREE010000567.1:11281306-11327596 GCA_033628505.1 Tringa tobata | reverse complement strand
TGTGGAGTATCCTCTAGTTAATAAGGAATTTTTTTTTTTTAACAAATCATTGCAAACTGAAAAGTTGGGGGGGGGGAAGGAATATTTAAAAGGACTGGGAAACAAAATCTGTGAAGCTAGAACTGAGATCAGTAGGCAATGCAGTTACTTCTAAGTATTTGGCAACTGATGGGACGAGATTCCTATTTGAAGTGGACGGGGGTAGAATTGTGGACTTTAATTACAACATGGATTAGATCTGAGGAAATTACTTCCGATGTTCATGTTAATCACACTTTGGAATAGACTGATAGGGAGATTAGGGAGCTGTCACAGGAAACGATTTTGGTGTGAGGTTGTTTGTTTTTTTTTTTTCAAGCATGTGCTTTTTCTTGCCATTGCCAAAGTATGGCTGATTGTATATTCTGTGTGGAGCTATAATAAGTGGTACTACACCTGTTTAATTGGTGGTGTGTGATTACTCTTTCCTTTTAAACAGCTCTGTGTACAACCCTATCATATGACATCTTTACTGCTTAGGATTCCAAGTTTGTGGCTGCCAGGCCTGGTAGCCAACAGTCACGATGAGCATGTACTGCGAATTTCCTTTTCTCCAAGAAGAGTGGACTTCCGTAGTAAGCTTAGTGCTTTTGGAAAGTAAGTTAATACATCTATTCTACAAGGGCAGTTGCCAGGAAAGAGCTGCTGCTATCCCAGGGACAAGGTGTGGGTGGGAGAGTGCTAGCATTCTGGCAGGCACCCTGATGCAAAGTGGCTTCCTGAGTTTTTAGGTCAGTTTTTTTTGTGTGACTGGGTTTGATCCCATGAAGGAAATCAGGTGTAGGCACATGAATAGGAAGAAGGAGTAGGGCTGGGGATCTATTTCCAGTGATCTGGAATGCATGAAAATTAACACAGAATACAAAGCTCAAGAATATGACATGAGGGTCTGGAGAGAAGCATTCTTCTGTTGTGTTCACTTGAAATGATACTGAAAAGTTTAGACTTTCTGGTGTTTGCTTTTAGCTACTGTATGGCATTGTACCAATGTGGTTGTCTGATGTGTTATCCCAGTTCCCTTGTATTTTAACCTTTTATCAGACAGCAGCTGCCTTTTTAATCTATTTTAACAACGCTAGTGCATGATAATTATCTTGGGGGTTTTGTGGGGGTTTTTTGTTTTGTTTTGTGTGGTTTGGTTGGGTTTTTTTTAACAAGTTGTCCTTTGAAAAGTGACTGTTCTGTCTCTGCCTCCTATAATGGAGGATCTCTCTGTGTGAACTTAGAGGTGAGCCATGTAGCTGTCCTGCTAGTCTGTTGTGTGAGCTAAATGATGAAGTCAGTGGTATTTCCACCTGAGTGGTCATGAATCCCATGATCCTTAGGGGAATAGCTTTAAGGTTCTTGGGAACAGGTGGTGGCAACCAGGTCACAGGCTGAATAAATTGGCCTAGTGGCTTGATCTGGCCTGCAGGTTAGATTTTCAATTTTTAGCTCTTCTTCAAATATTTAGAACTTGCAAAGATAAAACTGTTTGGATCAAGAGAAGGAAAAACTAATTTTCAAGATTATGGTCAAATGCAAAAGTAAAAACTGTAATGTTTGCTGTGGGTATCTTACTATTTTTGAGTGCTTAGTGAGGTTCTGTAGCCTTTCCTATGGCAAGCTTCTCATGAGCATTAAGTCATATGCACAGAGGGTAGTAAAATCTGCTTTCTGTCATTACTTGAGTACAATAGAGGTATTCTTAAAAGATGTGACTTCCCCATTTCCATATGGCTTAGGATGGCTTGTTTGTCATGATTTCTCTTAAAATTTAATTCCCATTTCCCAACAGCTGTTTCCCATCTTTTCAATCTATTCCTGTTGCATCTTAGCTCTAGCCTTTATAGGTGCTCCTTATTTTTCTGCCCACTGTTCTATCTGTAGTTACATCAGTGTCTCGTGCCTCTCCAACTTTCACCCGACGTAGGCTTTTTTCCTTTACATTGTTACAAAGGTAAATACTATTTCCAAATTCCTCAGTCATCTTTTTCCTGTCTGTGGTTGCTTGGTGGTATATTTGCAGGAATTTACATAGGCCGTTTCTGTGTTACTCTAAATAAATGGAATAGGAACTACTGCGTCTGAGCAGGTATCTAATGTGTATGAGGTAGGTCTGGTCCCTACTAACTCAGTTAATTGCATTGACTTAACTAGTTAACTTAGCTAGCAGCTTGGAGCACAAACAAAACCCATTTTTCTTTCTTGATAGCACAAAATTGTTTTCTGGGTGGTTTGTTTCTACTGGGATCTGCTGCTGGAGCCTAATTGTTTTAGCCTCCTTTTATGTTATATTTCATGATTGTCGCTCTGAAATTGTAACAGCATTAAAATCTTCTTGAGCATAAATATTCTAGCACTTGAAAAGTGTGAAATGGTTGCAGCAACATTGAAAATGATGGAAACCATTGACTCAGGACTGACGTGTTAAGTATAAGTTACTATAGTGCTGTGAATTTTTCTGGAAATAAGACAGCTGATATTCTGCATATAATTATCATAAAATGGGATCTTGGTTTATCTGTGGCTTATAGATATGTGCCCTTTCACTTTGAGGAGTTGTGCAGGGTTGAGATAAATGCATGTTAAACAGGTTTTGTATCAGTTGCAGGCATGTTTCTGCTCTTTGTTTATCATACTTTTCTGTATATTCTCTGGAAAACGGACAAAAACTCGGAAAATTCAAGGGGACTGCATCTGATTGTAAATCTTCACAATGTTGGGGAGCCTGGATAGATTACACATCAGTGTTTAAGATGGTCATCTAATCTGAAAATAGACGTGCTGGGTGTTTTCTTAGTTTTATGCCACTGTTAACACTGTGACCAACCTGCTTAATACAAAAAAAAACCTTAGCGTAGGCCAAAGGACAGGTTTTTCTACAACCTTGTATGTGTTAAAAATGTTGAACAGAAGGGAACAGCAAGAGTCAAAAAAATACTGAGCAGTTTTAAGACTGTAGGATAAACATATTTATGACAACCTAACAGGTCTAAGTTAAAGCACACAAAGCACTGGGAATTCCATCATACAAACCAAACTTTTTTCTCTGAGAAAATGGTCCAAATCTTACATGCTTTGGAGAAAATACTACCAAGAGCATCCTTTTCTGCTAAAGAAAGTTCACAGGAAGTTTACCCAGCTGCTGTTCCTGCAGCTTCTGCTTGTATGTTATCCACAAGATTAATGTATAAAAGTTGTAGTCAGTGTGGCAGTTTTTATTGTATATGTTTACATCGTCAGGCTCATTGAACAAAAATTAGAATAGCATAATAAACACAGTTTCATTTCATGTTAGAAACTGAAAAGACATGCTCTCTGCATGAAAATGATAGTGCAACATTTTAAAATCTAATAAAGCATCCTATTAAAAGAGCAAAACTACTGTACTAAATACTACATTCAGTATGCAGACTTGACCCCCCCAAGTATCATATTTCTGTGGTGAAAGTTCTAAAAAATTATTTCCCCTGTACACAACGCATGTATTGCACTATACAGCCTACTTCACCACAAGTCTCAAAATAATGGGTCTTGTATAGCAAAGCTTTGATGGTACAAGTCGATATATTTTGACAGATTTACTTCCCCTTTAATTAAAAGGGCTGTGTGCAATAAGTAAAAATGTAAATGGGTTTGAAGTTCACTAGCAGGTCTAACAGCAGGTGGTCACAGTACTATGATTTTTGACATTTTTAAAGAAAATATTTCACGCTATTTCAAATAGTGTGGAATTACAGAAAACAAAATATATATTAAAGCACCTCATGTACTAGTTTAGCACCAGTTCCAACAAGATATTTAAACTAGTCATGACCCTTGAAAACTAAGTTTGAGGTCAGAGAGAAGTTAAGGGCTAAGTCTTCAATCTCATGGGCTTCTGCAATATCATCGCTATTTTTGTATGCAAATTGAGTTGCTTTGGATATTTTTTAAAACACCAGAGAGACATACACCATACAGAAATGAATCACTGCCCACTTACAACATGAATACAAGCATCCCACTTTGTTCACAAAACACCACACAACACTGTGGTAGCCAGTGTTTGGGGATAGGACAACAGTCACTGTTAGTCACAGTTTGCACAGTCACTATGTGATGACAGACATCTGCCACACTGGAGTGTTTTATGGCCCACGGAGCTTTCAGTTCTGCTTTTTAAGAAGCATGTTTGTTAATGTAATATGTAGAGCACACATGCAGAATGGCCTTTGGCAGGGGTCGTAGAGGTAGCACTGAACTTGACTGTAGTTAGTCTCAAATATTTTCAAACCTGATACCTGTTGTTGTTGCCCTAAGATGGTGATTACTTCCTGTGTTCTGGGTGGTAAGTTCAGTGGGGTGGCCCTTTCTAAAAGGATAGCAAGTTGGTTTGTATTTGTCTTGTACATCAAGAGTAACTTTTTATCAGTGCTTTTTATAATAAACCATTAAGGTTTTCATAGCGTGGGGAACAGTATCTTTAAAAGGAATTAAATGCAATCAAAATATATCAATACTTCATAAGTCATTGAAAACTAATTCTCACCTTTCCTGTAAGATCAGTCTGAACCAGTGTTGCAACTAAGCAGGAGAGAATTGTCTAAATATCTTGTAGAGAATAGTAGTTTAAGACTCAGTATCTCCAGTATTTGCATTGCACATACTTACAACCTCCTCTTGTAAGATTGTCAGAAGTTCTTAGTGTTACTTGAGTAAGCCCCTCCAAAACCATCAATGAGAGAATTGGGATGTTTGTCTGACAGCTAGTGGCAAATAGGAAAACTAAATTCTCTCTGAAATGCTGTATGTACTAAAAAATACGAGTTTCAGAAAGAATACAAATATATCTGTCTAGAGGAAAGAAAATAGGTCATTTGTTTTTGATCTAGCTATTGCAGCTGTGCAGGATGTTTGCAGGGCAACTAACTTCCAGCATACTGCGTGTTTTACTTGGGAATGTACTTTATGCACACTAAGCTGTGAGAACAGTTATCAAAATAGCTGGAGATCTGATTATTCACAATTATTTTTTTTCTAATGTTTAATACATACTCAGAATTACTTACCAAGGATCAACCTGCTAATGGTCTCATTAGCTAATGACACGAGTCAAAATTAGAAGGCTGAGTGTAAGATCATAGGAACAACAGGAAGATAGTCAACAACTGATTAAATAAACTAGGCTGGGATCTGTAATTAATTCTAGAGAAGCCTGAAGAATAAACAGCTTGGAGCTACTACGGTCTTCCTGTGGGTAGTGAATCTCACGGTGAACCCTCCTGGAGCTGTGCTCCTGCTCCAATGTTACTCTAAGCTGGCTATCACTTTTCTCCTCATCTTAGATACATGGTAGCTTGTTCGTGCAATATATGAACTTCCTTAACGCAGAGGGGTTTTGTTTGGATAGTAATCCCTAACTGGAAACGTTGCATGTATATAGCTTGGATTTAACAAAAACACATGAATCAGGAAAGTGTGCCAGTTTCCACCCACTGTGGGCCCCAGCTGTGCACTGTTTGTGCTGTTCAAGTTGTCCTGCCTCAAACTTTTTAAATAAAGTTTGGTTTCCATTATGGTCATTCATAGTTTGGTCACACTTTTAATCCAGGGTACAAAAGATGATACTTTTGTATAGACACCTGGAGAATCTTTAACTCCACAACCGTAGCCCCAGGAGGTCACACCATACACAACCCAGCTTTCCCCTGGACGTTCACACATCAGTGGTCCACCACTATCTCCTTGACAGCTATCAACACGTTTCTGTTCCTGGACATTTCCAGCACAGAGCATTCTTCCTGTGAATCTTCTTTTGTAACGCTCTTCACATACCCTCTTGGGAAGTAAGGGGATGGCAGCCTGTTGTAGTGTTCTTGAATAAGCCCTTCCTGAAAAGAGGACCCAGATTACTGTCTCATAAAGATGCTTAGTCTTGGAAACATACATAAGATTTAATCCAATTTTTGCTGTCAGTCTTTCACACTCTTTGTCATTAAAGAAAATAACCGAAAACAAGAGTAAATACTGAAAAATCTACTGTCCATTACATATAATACTAAAATACTATGTAGGTATAGTACATATGGAATATAGATTTTGTTTTGGAAAGAAAAAAAGTTGAATATGTAAGGTGTAACTTTACTGCTCTTGTTCACTGGACCTTTCCAAGGCTGGGTTTTGTTTTGTTCCAGATAAACTTTCTGTGTCTTCTACAATAATACATGCATTAATACTGAAATGAGGAAGCTATTTTTAGGAGTCTTGGGCAGTAGAGACAAAAGCTGTATAAATACTTCATGTTCACCAGTTCAAACTTAATCTCACACGACAGATTCTCTGTCGGCTTCCAAGCAGAGCATCCAGCCAACCATCAGGCTTATGCCCTGGAAGTACGTGCAGACTTTCTTGTTACGTCACCTGAGGAGCTAAAGTTTCTGAGCTCGAGTGTACTCGGGTAGAGAGCAGTGGTATCATTTTGAGTCTTTTACAATCCTGGCAAGTTCTGTGTGCTGGAGTACTAATGACACTAATCTTCATTTTTTGGGGGTGACCAGAACTTGTCTTTTCATTTTCTTTATCTGTAGTGAATAAGCATTGTATAAGCAGTGCTCTGCTTATAAAAGGTCAAGATCTAAATCATTTGGCTTTTTTTCTATTGCTAGCACCTCTTTTTCAGTTGGAAACATGGGAAATCAAAGCCAGTGTTGGGTTGGGTTTTTTAAAAAATCTTAATACTTGCAAAGTAATTATGATTCATATAGTAAGTGTGAAATTTCAACTGAAATACTGCAATGATGTAATTTCTTACTATAATTAAAGTCAATTGCAGTGGTTAATGTTTCCTTAAATAGATGTCCTAGGTTAACAGTATTGCAGAATTTTCAGTGAACTGTGTAAAAAAATAGACAGAGCTAGGCAATGAATTAGCAATTGTTTTTAGCAAAAACCCCACCCTTTGTAGACTTGTGTCTATCTCCTTTATTGTACAGTGACCCAGACATCTGTGGACACAGCTTAAGGCATGTAGAAGAAGAATGGATATTTGGCCTTGCTGCCTTGCCTACTTGCCAGTTTGAATGAGTCACTGGAACAAAGGCTCAAGTGTGGTTGCTGTCTTGCACTGTATTCAGCACCACAGAAACATGAAAGTAAAACATGGCCATTATTTTGTAAAACATTTAAAGGACAAAGACCTTTGAAGAGGAAGAATCTTATACTGACTGATCGTATTGTGGCTCTTATAAATTTTGGCAAGATGTTCTCTTATTTAAATCTAACTTGTGATTAAAAATGTCGGTGGTAACAAGGGAGACAAAAAAATGCCTAAAATTCTATTATATGTATATTTTCTATCAATTTTTCTGTTGAAGTAGTGTAATTTATATAACCTTTCTAAAATATTCATAGGACTTACCTTAAAAACCTTAAATATATTAGAGCTGTTAGTTATGTTCTGAGGCAGGAGGTGATAAGCTGCTGTGCGGGTGTGCCTGGCTTTCATTCATGCTTGTCAGTCTTAATGAGGCAGTAGCCTCATTCTGTGATTTAGAGCGACAGGGTTAATTCCCACTTTTCAAGCGCAAACTAAATTCAGTAAACAAAGTGTTGTCATTTCTGTTTAAGGATCAGGTGAGAAAATATATAAAAAGAGTAAATTTATTCCCTTTTGTGTATTATCTTAAATATTTGAGGTCTTTTTTTTTTTTTTTTTTAAACAGCCCCAGATAACGAGATCAGTGGGTGGAAATCATTAAAACATTTTTACCTGTGTCACCCCACCCGGTGATATAACAGTTGGGAGCAGTTTTCTGTGGTCTCTCTCTCCTTAATGGCAAACAAGCAGGTAAGACGTGGGTACTGAATCTGGCACACTGTTCCTCTGGCCCCTGTAGCCTCACCAGTGCAATGTCATAGTCGCTGCTGTCAGGCCTGTACTCTTTATGCATCACAATCTGTTGGACTCCAATTTCTTCCTCGTACTCTTCTGGTACCAACGTGTGATAGTCTCCAACTCGCACGGCATAGTTCCGAGTGTTGTTGCCATACCTAAGATTGAGGTGAAAACAAATAGGGCTGGCTCATGTAGAGTCAGATCCTGAGCATGCAAACAGATTTGATCAGGGTCTTTATTGCTCATATAAATAACGATACCAAAAGTTTTTTTTAAAGAGCAAAATTGCTTTCTCAGATGTTTAGTTTGACAGTCAAGTGTATCCTAAAGAATTTCAAAAAACTTTTCATAAAGTTTCAGGTTGAGCTATGTTCCTTTTTGTATATTTTCATAGGCAAGGTTTCTTATGGCCATCTGCCATGACTAGCACTGATTTCAAAGGTGTGCATTATAAATATATTTCGTAAGGGTAACAAACTGCTAGTAATTATAATGAAAACCTGAATACTAACATCATCATGCTTCAAATAGTTCCTGAAATGAAAACAGTGTTCAAACTTGCTTTGTAGGTTGGTTGAGAAATTCTAGAGGCCTAGATAACTTGATAAAAAACTCTATGTTAACTGAAGTTATAATAAGGAAAACAAAGCATATGTGCATCAGAAGCACCTATTGTCAAAGTGACGGAAGGCCTGCACATCTTAGATTTGTTTTGCATCTCATATGACTCCAATTTCTTTCACATCATAGACTAAATGGTAAATAATGGTAGAGATTATTACTGTGGCTGAAATAACAATTTTCTGTATGTGCCTTTGGAGATTTTTGGATTACTGGATACATGTCCCTTCTCAGGAAAATGCAAACAAGGGAGTACTGTTGGGTACATATATTTATTTTAAAATCTGGCTAAGATAACCCAAATATTTTTCCTTTGACTTCTCCCTTGCCCTAATAGACTTCAACAGGAAATTTGTAATATGTGTACAGAAAATACCCTACAGTGTTCCATCACCTTCTAACCTATACTTGTTCTTTTTATACTTGTTCTTTTTATACCCTCCAGCAGTGTGCTGATCTCCATAGCATACTAAAGCCTGCTTAAGGAGCAGCAGACAAAGAAGGAACACTACAAGTTTCTTCTGAACAATATATAGCTGTATCACTGAATATTTCTTCTAATTGTGGATTGCATTCCTGGTTGACTGCAAAGCTTTCTTTGTGAAATTCTGCACATCTTCTTCAGGTCTTCCATGAGCAAAATTTCATTTCTAGTCTTGTACGGAGAGTTGCAGACTATGATCAAACATGTTCATCTGAAGATGACCTTCTATATAGGAAAAATGAAGTAACTTGTCTACCACAAAACTTTTTTTCCAGGTCCTCCTCTGCAGTAGTCTCTGTGAAATACTCTCCAGATAATGTATTTTCCTTGTGGTTGGAAATCAAAATACTAGAGCAGCTGGAAGTGAAGAGATGCAGCTGATGCAGATTTTTAAAGTTTACAGAGGTGTTTAAAAAAGTATTCATACTGGTTTTAGTCTCAGAGGGAGAACTGAGAAAAATTTAATCATGTGTTCTATAGAATACATTACTTGTTTCCTCCCTGAAAAAATAGCTCAAGAGCTTTTTTACTTTGTGGATCAGTATGTTTATCTCAAAGGTATTTAGGAAAAAAACTCTGTATGTGTCACATTACTAATCTTTCTATTTTGACCACAAAAGTGCTAGTATTTTATAACTTATCACCGAATCAATTTTCCTTAGGAATTTTTCTACTCCAGGCATTCTGACTCCAGTCCATTGAAGTTTCTAGGATAAAAGTATTTCTTTGTAAGCTTTTTTAAAAAACAAGTACTTGAATCTCTCTTTCTCTTGCACTGGATCTCACATTCTCATTTCTAGATCATCTTGTGTGGTTTTGCCAGTTTTAAAAGCTCACTAAGACTTCATAGTTGATTCTTTTCCTGATAAAATAAATGGCAAAATTCCATGGAAGTCAGTTTGGCACCTGATACGTTGCTTTTATTTTTGTTGCCTTCAAGGAGATTCTTCAGCGTAAGAAAGGCTGTTAGTCCTTAACTAGTTTCTGGATCTGCATCTAGTTAGGTCTTAACTAGTTTTTGGATATGCATCTGTATTTTCCCGGTCTGAAGTATGGCATCAGTGAAGTCCTAAATTCTGTAGCCTTATGGATTGTCTGTCAAGTACTTGCCGCCTGCTGCCTGCCAAGGATTTCTGCTCTGACACTGATGAATCCCCTCTGGGGTCACTGTAGCCACACATCTCACATCAGAAAAGGTTAATCTTATGATACTTTGCTGAGACACTTAGTATACAATTATCAGTGTATTGTCAATATAACTTCTATTATTGTTACTCTGAGCTATGATGTGGGAGCCTGTAAAAGTAGAGTTTTGCATTGGCTAGAAAACAGAGGTTTTTTACAGCAGTGCTGTGATATGATCTGTGACATTGGGTGAGCTGCTTTTTTGTTTTTTCTTTCGCCATCTATTTGGCTTTCCTTAATACAGCAAGGTGTAAGGCTACACACATCTTCAGTACATTAAAATACTATATTGTATAGGTGTTACTTAACACAGCTTTCTTCTAGCATTATTTCTCTGAAAGTGGCCTTTTTATGAATAAGTTGTGCATCTTTACAATAAAATGCTTGGTACATTTGAGTACCAGTTTATACTGAATAGGTTTTATGTATTTGCTCACTATTGCTTCTGGGAATTTTTAGAAACTATAATTCAGAGTTTAATTTAGCGTGTTTACATATAGACTTGAAAGCAAATTTTCCTGGACCATGTGCAAAAATTTTCAGTAATGCTTTGGCAAAACCATAGCATTTGAAGTTAGAAACATATTTTTATATAAATATACAAATTAGGGGGAAAGTACATTTAATTCCTCTAGTTATGAAAAAATATTGATAGGGAAATGAATCTGATTCCTTAGGTTAATCTTGTGTTCTGTAGAAAGTTGCATCTGCAGTTCTGTATTTATATATATAAAATGGTCATTTGTCTCTTCACCTGGAAGTTATATAACCTCATAGGTAGTGTATTTCCTGAAACTACAGCTTAAAGATTTCTGAATTGGTTGCAGCAAGAGAAACTACTAAATCAAGGGCAAGTGTATCGATCACTTTGGCCATCTTTTTCATGGAAGTACCCATAATATTGATCATTCCACAGAAAGTGTGCTACTATGATATATAAGGCAATTTGAATATGCTATGAAAACTAAACTGACAGACCATGGTAGTTCATTTTATTGTGTAGGCTAATCAGTTCATTGGTCTTTTGTGAAACTTGTAAAACAGGAATAAAACACCCAACTATAGAATGTTTTCCACACTGACAGTGCAACTCCTGTGCCCCTCTCCAAAGTGGACAAGGTCAATATAGAGGTAGGTAGCTGAATGGTCAGGGTATGCAGTATCAAACACTTTCACTTTTACAAAATCTATTTATAGAACAGCTGTAATGCTCAGAACATAGAGTGTAGTAACACTGGGATGAGTTATACAGCCAACTAAAGTACTTCTCCGATGTCTTGCCCAGGCCGAGATTACAAACAGTCTTGGCTGATGTGCTAGCCAACTTTGTAGGATCTGTTTTCCTCAGAGTAAATTAGAAAAGGAAGCTGATACAGAAAGTACTTTAGTTACTATTGCAGTAAAATGGCTTTAATATTTTCATTTGAATTGCTCTTAACTTACATGCAAAACCCCTGTTAAAGTAAATGGAAGAGTTGGTTTTGTTACTGACATCTCAGGTATATTTTTCTGCTCAAATTTCATAACTGCATGATGACATTCCACTTAAGAATCTAAATGATACAGCAACTGAGCCAAGTAAGTTAAATAAAATTATGCTATTTCCTTTGCCGGTTAGGCAATATTAAATAGGTTAATAATTTGTGCTACAGCAGTTGTTTTTAACTGTTGGTCTTGTGGCCTTGAGAAGCTAACATAAAAAGGATTCTGTACTCTAGAATGTATTGCTAGATACAATCTTTGAATGTTTAAAAGTAATATTTTAACAATTTTTGGTACATGTCTGAGTGTCATATCAGAACACAAATGTACATTAAATAACATTAAATTAACATTAAATATATATTTGCCTGACATAGTCTGCCAAAAACATTTCCAAAGGTCAGTGAAAATACTCTCTCATAATTTATAGATACACTTTTGGCTCTGTGCAGCAAACCACGTATTAGTGCTATGCAGATACTTTCTGGATTGTGAAAGCTTTTTTGCGGTCAATAAATATTTACCCATCTAAGTTAACCATTATGTGCGCTGACATAAAGGTTTTGTATATATAAACAAACACAACACAGTACTTTGCAGATGTGCATTATCAGTGGTGCAAAGGAAATTTCACTTTCAAGCAGAGAAAGGTAATTTTACATGGTATAAATCTTTCTTCTTTATTCTCTTCTTAAATGTAATGGGTGCCTCTGCATTTTAGTTTATAGGCCTTCTCCACAACATCAATTACAGGATTTACCAAATACTCTATCCATTATCTTTAATTTCATTTGAAGGGGCAAAAGGGTTGTGTGGGTTTTTCTTGTGGTGTTTTTTTTTTAAACCTCATGGAAGTCAGAGTTCTGCAGAGTCACAAATATATTAGGTGTTTGTAATTTAGATGAGAGATGAACACACCTCCTTCCTAGCCTGGTTTAATAATGAAAGGAACTTGATTTTAAATTGTTTATTTTGATTCGTAAGCCTAAGGGTGAAGGAAAATTGATAGTGATAATGAGTGCTCTTCTGTCAGCCATGTGTCAAATAGAAAACTTGCTGCTTCTATTTAATGTTACATTCTTGATTCTGACAAAAGGAACAGTGTTCTCTTTAACAGCTTCCAGTTGTTTTTCTGTGTTATGGATGGTGGTCATTTATAGCAGAATAATGAAGACAGGAGATCCAGGAAAGCTTATCTTAATTAAAAGTACTGAATTTAAACATTTAATAGAATGAGAAGTGCTGCTTCTGAGGCAAATGTATGAAATTTTAATAGCTACAAGGCTTCTCGTGAGAAGCTTGATGAGCAGCCTCTGCACAGATTTACAGATGTGCACGTTTCTGTGCACATTCACATGCATAAGGCTCTCTTAAACTGATTTTTTAATCTGTAGACAATTATATTTCTTCCCCTGTAGTAGCTGGTATTTGCCAAATGTGGTAATATTGTGATAGAGCATCAGTACGTGAAAAACGCAAAGTAGTCTAGCTCAGGGGTGTCCAGTCTTGATCACCCAAAAGTGACCTATGAAATGTTAGAGAACCATCACTCATATCACATTTGAAGAGTGGAGGCAAAGGAGTCGTCTGGGAGTGCTTTAAGGGTGGAAAATAACGTTGCTTTCAGGGTGTTACAACTCTGTTGGATTGCTGGGCTGGATATGCCTTTAAGGTCTAGTGCAGCCTGGCAGTGTTCGCCTTAGCACCTCCTAGAAAGTTTATTTCCCAGCCAGTTCCTGGAGGATGGTCTAGTAATCAGCCACCATGCTAATATCATCCTGCTGCCAGTAAAGTAATGTACTGACAGTGAAGGCACACCTGAATTCCTATCAGCATTCATGCTAAATTTTAGAAAACGGAATTTTAATTCTGGTGGTTGCTTTGGTTTCTGGTGTCTTACTAGGTATTTGGCTTCACTGTACCTCAGGGTCCCTAGTTCTCAAAAAAAACCCAGGAGAACCATGTTGAAGTATACACGGGCATTCAGTAATGCTAAAGAAGCACTTAAGTAAGAGTTATATTATTAGAACAGTACAGTGTTCAAGTAACACAGTATTTCCTAAAATGACATCCTGGTCAATGTAATTTCATTTTTTTCTATGCCTCATATTTCTAATTATCCAAAGTTTTGTGTTTGTTTTTTTTTTTTTCTTATAGATATAGACCTGCAAATTCCCTATACCCATCAGAACCACTCAGAACAGAACTTACTAGTAAGATGGGTGGGTTATAAAAGCAAAAATACCTTCAAATAATTTTTGATCTTAAATTACGTGTCTATGACATTACAGAAACCAGTAATACTGCTATACTACTGGTGAACAATTCTAATCATCATACATAAAATTGCATTTCATTTTTGTCCATAGTACAGATGAGCCCACTTTTGTTACTTAAGCAGTGTTCCAATTTCCAGGATATGAGAAATGCTATACTGGCCATTCTCTTCTCTGTCTGTGGAAAATATGTGAAGAAGGTGCTTGATCTATACATAGCTCTTGGAAACCTACCCCCTTAAAATCACTCAGAGATCATTAGGAAGTTCAGCCCAGTCTGTCCAGTGTCGACTGAGAGCTAAAGATGTACAGATCTATTATCCTGTTAGACTCAGCAAAATACATAATATTGCTTTACACTAAAGTGGGTTTGAGGGGACTAGTTCATCTAGTCACTGCAGTATTACAGTGAAAATGTCTATCACTGCTGGTATCTATCATTACCAAAAAATAATCCAAAATATTACAGTCCCTGTGTTTGATGTTTACTCAGTTGTCTGAGGAAACCTGAGAGCCATAAGGTGCAGTTTTGTTGGAACTGAAAGCTGTGTTTAAATGTCAGAAGTATTGTCTGTATTTTTTTCATGGAAGTGTTGAAGTTTTGAATACAAATCTCGTAAATGATGACACCCAGAATAATTTCAGTATATTAGGGATTTGTTTGTTTCCATTTGGAAGGAAAGGAGGTTGGTTAGTAAGGTGTTTTTTTAAACCAAAGGCCAGTTTTCAGAGGGCTTGAATTGGAATGGTTTTGCCTATACCCAGAACAACAAAATAGTTTGAAAATGCACTTCACTATTGAAGAGAGACCTACCTTTTAAAGCAGTGTGCAGCTGTGAGGACCCAGCAGCTGCTGATGAGAGTAGCACCACACAAGAGTCTTCCATCACCATGAGAAGATTTCAGTCGGAGTGCAACCTGCCATGGCCAGCCACCTCTGCAGAGGACATAAGACATTGCATTCAGTGTACAACAATGGAAAAGTAAGGTAGTTTGTCAGTCACCTTAAATGTAAATCTTCTTTAGTTTCTTTGACTGCAAACCATGTTATTTATTGAGTAACAGTTGAGAATACCTTTATATTCCTGCAGGATTCGGATTTCCATTTAACAATGGTCAGGATTACTTTACAGATTTTTTGGGGGCATCCGGCACTCTTGAGTGCTTCCTCCCACTGTCAGTTAATTTTCCCTTCTCAGATTGCATTCATTTGTGCCAAAATACATTCTATGAGTTCCTTGCCAAATACCGTCCAAGTCAACAAACCAGAAATTTCCTGTCATCTGGAGAGGGTAAAGAAGGGAATTTCTTGAAAAGCTTAAGCCAGCATCCTTTCCTGTCTGTGTTAGTATCTTTGTTGGTTCTGAGCTGTTTGAAAAGGGAAGCTGGCAAACCAAGATGTCTAAAGCAACTGGAGAAACCACGAGTAACAGATAAGCACCTTTATTCAGCCTTTTATCATCTGTTTTGTGTAGTAGGTCTGGGGTATGTATTTGCAGGCCTGTAAAGATAGGGTGGATAATTTTTTGCCTGTTTAATAGAGTAGCAAAATACAGAGTCAGAGAGAAGGGAAAGGGAGAGAGGTGCACCTGTAAGCAACAGCAATATCCAAGAATAAGCAACAGGTAGGCCTAGGTGTTTTCTGACTACTGTCAAGTTGAATAGGTGTGCTAGAGTACAAGAACTGCCCAGGAGCTTCTAGACTACCACTATTTCAGAGTTGCCAGTGCCAAATGTTTTAAAGTAAGGTGGAGGAAGTTACTTCCCATAAAGCATAAAACAATTTAGACATTTTTTTAGTTTTGGAAGGTGTGATTTAATATGTCTTTCCAAATGGGGTAATTTGGATAGCTTAGGATTTCCTGGTATGTATGTAAGTATTCAGTTCCTTTTCAGCCTTTGTCAAGTTCTTTATCTTAATCACTTCTTGTGACAATGAGTCCTTTTCTGATATTGTTCATATTTTCTTGATTTTGAAGCAATTCTAAGTGCACTATTAATTTTCTCTCACCTTTTTCTTCATCTAATGTTCCCAAGCTTATTTATTATGAGATCAAATTTATTGCTTTGACTTATTGTGCAGTCCATTATTTGTCTCCATTTCATTTCATCCAGTGTCCTTTGTACACATATTCCAAGACAATAATTCTCAATATTCTTTATCGGTGCAATGTGTTATTTATTATTCTCATTTGTCTCTCGACTAGGGTAAGTAATCCTACTTCACTCTGTCTGACTGCACTTAAATGTTTTTCTGGACTCTGTCTTGTTACTGTTCTCTGAAGCTCCTGCAGTGTCTTAGGCAGTGTCTTTTTTGAAATGGATTGATTGAGGCTGTGCATGTAGTTTCAAATAGGTCGCACAATGAAGTGTATTTTTTACAATTCCTTTTGTAAGACTCTGTGAATACATACTTTTTATGGTTACTCACAACTGTTCAGAAAATAAAACCTGTACTTCCTGTCATAGCATTTAATAGTAGTAGTAGTATTCAGTTAATCTGTTTATATTAACTAAACGTAAACATGTAATTAAAAGCTAAGAACAAAGTGGTTTTATAGCGGTGTCATCATCAAGGCTTATTTTGTGACGGAAAATCAGGTCTCTGGCAGTAAATCATACCCAGGCCATTTTTTTCAGTGTAGGTACCATTTAAAACCTTGTACTGTATTCATGGCTCTCTTCATATAGCTCACATCCTGATATCAAGATATCTTTTGAAAAAAAGTAAAATGGCTATTTTGAAAGTTAGAAATTTAACCCAATCAAGGACTAAACCCATAAGCATCTACAGATTTTCAACTAATGCTGCAAGTATTTATCAATGAATATTTTTAAATTTCCTACCAAAATTGCTTTCAGTATATTTTATCTTCTACCTCATGACAAGTCAAAAGAAAAAAAAATAACAAACCTACAATAAAACCATAAATTAGGCACACTGCTTGAAGCAAGTACATGTCCTAGAAGCTTTATTTTCAAAATTACTTGTCTTTAACAAATACTTACCTTAAAGAATTTCTCCCACCAATTATTCGCTTTTGTCGACGATGTAGTAACCTCAATCCACAAACAGAAGCAAGAGAATCTAAACCAGAAAGGGAGATGTAGACAGCATTAAACTGGAAATGAAAAGTAGCCAATGAGAGTTAACTAAAAAAAAAACAACCCTGAAGGCTGAAGTTACTCTGTCTTTCATGGTAGTTTTTAACAAGCAAATTTTGCTCAGGGAAAATACAACGAATTCTGTCAGACACAGAAATTCTTTTTAGCTGAGATCTTTTGACTGTGATCACAGAGCAATTGAGACATTTGTGCTCTGCTTCTCAAGTGTAGGATTTTTTTATAGGGTTCTTCATGTAAGTGGAAGCAGAGCTTGTCATACCACATAGGTCTCAGTCTTCAGCTGAAGGTAACCTATACCTTGAAAAGTTGAAAGTAGCTGTCTAATGTCCCTTGTGCAATTTAAGGAACATGGCTGCTGTAAGCTATCATAGACAATTACTCTGTATCATTTGAATAGTCTTTATGATTCCTTTGCACAACTGGCACAGCAGTAAGATCACTTAGTGTGAGCAGAGAAGATTTCGCACCACTTTTTGTTTCTATAGTTCTTCTGATATAACTATTTCCTTTGTGAGGTGGGATTGCTTACGGTCGTCTCTTTCTACTGTGACAATTCCCCATCTCAACCTGTTGGTCTGCCACTCACAACGGGGCTTCACCTTTATTGCTGTTCCCAGGGTTCTTCTTGTTTAGGTGGTCGCAGATGACTCCCGCATCCTCACTGTGACGGCAGTTGTGTGTCCCAATGTCCTGCTTAATGCAGTCTGCCAAGGATCTCTCATTTCCTGTGCATTTCGCGTTATCCACGTGGATCGGGCCTTTGCCCTCCCCAAAATATGCCATTGTCCTTGCTTTAGCCAGACCTCTGGAAACAGAGCATTTTTTTTTTTGTTATTATTAAACATTTTGAGGCAAATATTTCTATATTTTACTCAACTGAAATATTGAGTCGTGAAAGGCATTGAGGTTTTATTCTAAGTCCTGTCACTGATTCGCTTGATGGCAACTTCTCATTGCCTCTGTTACTCTGGTAAGTAGAAAAAAAAGAAGTGCAACAAAATTGCTACAGTTCATTAATGTTTAAAAACTGATTTTATGTATCTAGTTAGAAGGCACTATGCAAAGTAACATCTTGTAATGACATTACAAATACCTATAAAGCAAAATGTGTGAAAGCTGCTTTTTCATAATCTCTTTAATCTTCATATAAAATCAGCATCTGTGACTGCTAAAAATAATTTGTTCTGGTCTGATTCCCCCAGAAAGATGGGCCAGTCAAATACAATATACTTGCAGTGTAGTAGGAACTACGATTACAGATACATTAGTTGTTAATAGTTATTAACATATTTCATTTTCGTGCTATTTTTAAAGTGCACCCCACAGTTGAGTTCTAAAACTGTAGTGCGATTGGAGAAAGACTGAACCCAGTTCAGTCTCAGTACCCACCTTTTCCCCATACTTTATGCTCGTGTGGCGTCATCATTCATAGGCCTGAAGGCACTTTACAAAGAAGGTCAGTATGATAATCCTATGCTTGTATGAGGATAAGTAGCAAACCTAAGTACTTAGATGTCAGACTTAGGACATTTTATTAGGGTTTGAAGTCCTGATCCTTATAGCTTATATGCAGTGCCCTGCAGCTTCTGCAATGACCGCAGTGTCAGTTGAGTGGAGGACCTCTGTTGAAAGGTGAACGTTTTTCCCAAATGAGGGAGTGGATGAAAAAATGCAATAAAAAACGAACATGCATTGTGCATGTAAGCATTTGATTTGGTAACTTTGTGGTAGATTTTTATTTTAATTACTTAGGATAATGCTTCTTAAAATATAAATAGATGTTGTGTTGTATGTGTTTTAAGAGAATTATGAGTGGAGATAACCCAACTGGCTATATAGAGAAGTGGGGCAGGAAGCCACAGCTGCTTTTAGGTGTGTCTGAACTACAAGCTTACATAATCAGTTAAGAGCAATTTACTGATATTTTATGGTGATAAGAATACACTGAATTCTAGATAACTAAAATATTGCACTATATCATAGGTTTCCATTTTAAAGGATATGTTACAATTGCATATTCTAAAGGACAGTACTTCTATGTATACGAAAGAGTAACTGACTGTAAATGAAATGCTGGAGTAGGGAAAGAGAGCTTAACATGAAAATGTATTAGGCAAGAAAGTATTTCTCTCCCTTTACACCTCTTTTTATACCTTTCTTAGTGCCTGCAATGCTGGGGAAGATAAGTTAGCATTGCGTAAAGAGTTTATGTTCCTTTATCAGCTAGGGATTGTCTGTTGGGGAGAATTTTGATTTGTCATACCATTTTCAAAACTTCTTCATACTAGAAGTGCGGCTGGGTCAAACTCAAAGAATCCAGCCCTCAATTGCCCATATCCATAGTACATAGAAGTTTCTCTTTCTTTTTTTTTTTCAAACTTGCAAGCCGAAAGCCTTGCCTGTTTGGATTTTTTTTACCATGTACTGAAGGGTAGGTGGGCAGGTTTTCTAAGTAGGGAATGTTGATTAGATTGCATGAATTATAAAAAGCCAGGAAAGAGAAGTATGTAAAACATCTGACAGAAATGATACTACAAGGTCAACTGTCCTTACACATTTTTAATTTCCATGGCTAGTACGTAGTTACCAAATAGTACAAAGCCTTAAATGACTTTGGAACCAGCATAGGACAATCCTTGCCTAATGAGCAAACTAATGAGTTTAGTATGATTTAACTTGTCAGTCACAAGTAATGTGTCTCTTTTTGCTCCAAATATTTTTCTTTCGTGAATGATACTCTGATTACAGATAACTACAAAAAATGTCCAGCTCTCTGATAACCATGAGCAACTCATGTATCTATGTGCTATTACAAAATAGTGAGACAATACAGGCACTCGTTGCAAAATCTTACCTGGTTTTATCTCTATGTCAAAAACAAGGTTTCTGCTTTAGGGCATTGCTGTAAAGTTCCTCAGGGTATGAAAACTTCTTCATGGTGAATCACCACAATATTCTTAACCTTTCCCAGAGAAGTATTTATTGCAGTTCAGTATAAAACTGTCTCTGCAGATTCTTACTGGCTACTTTATAAGGGCACTGCATGCATTGGCTTACCAAGTAAATCACAAAGAATAATCTGACATCTATGAGGTTGCATACGTAAATATTTTAGGTGAAAAGAGGTGTAAAGAGACAAAGATGAAGGAGGGAACTTGTTGTCTATGGATTGCAATCATGCATTGACATGAACTGAATCATGGGACTTGGACTGCAAAGATTCTTCATACCTTTCTATGAAAGCTAACTGTCTCTTACTGTGCATAAGTAATCTGTCAGTTTGCTGGTAATTGCTATGAAAGGTTTGTACATACCCACTCTTAACAAAAAAACCCCACTATATAAATAGAACAACTGCCAGGAAACAAATGTAAAAATTTTGATGTTCTAGAGCGAGTAGTGCAGCTTAATAGAGAAAATTATGTAATGGGGAGATCTCTAAATGTAGAAGTGTTACATCATATCTGTTTGTTACATGCTGGAATGTGCTCTTACAACTGGTTTTAGTCTACCCTTAACCAAGCTGTATGTGTCTCTTAATTGCTGCTTTCCAGGCCAGCTATTTATGCACAGATGGCCATCAGAGAAACAACCTTTTTGCTTGCTCAGATCTGTCACTAGAGAGAAAGGTGGCTTCAGGTCTTATCCCCTAGCTTTTCTCAGACATAAGGCCCTACACAATAACATGCTGAGCTCTTCCAATGCAGTATTACCATTATTCATAATACTGTTAATCAGGAAAAAACTGGCTTAGTAGAGATGGCCAGCTACCCTAGAACTTTTTTTTTTCCTGTAGTAGATAACTTTTGGAGCACTAATAGCAGGTTTCGTTTTGGGGGAGGTGAGGAGGGGTGCATGTGTGTTCTTATAAGCCTGTCCTCAATGAAAAGGGTCCGATTTTACTGGGCCGCTTAATTCACGAAAATGCAAGAGCTTCTAAAGCTGTCCTTTGCTCTTTACTTGTTATGCCAAAACACTTTTTTATGTTAAACCAAATCACATAGTAGATAGTACTTCAGAAAAGGTGTGTGTTCTCTTTGTGTTTATCTTGCTGCAAATGTACTTTGACTAGAGTGCTATTAATTATTTTTATGACTGATTTTAGCCAATTAGTAGGGCTGTTTTCTAATGTTCTCTATATTATGTTTTTCTAACATTAATCATGAATTTGCCAAACTGGCTTAGTGAGACATCTTTAAAACTAGTATTGCTTTGAACCTAGTAATTTTGCCAACTCAGGGTTTTTCTTATTTCATTTCTTAGAATGAACCCTAGTAAATGGCTGAGAATGTTCCGAAGCAGGATTTCATAAAATAAATGTACAGATAAGCATGACAATATAAGTAACATATGCAGGGAAAACTCAGTCCATTTTCTCTGCTTATCCTTTGCTTACACAAGTCTTCCTTTTTAAGGCACTATTTTCTCTCATTTTTAATAATAAATGTGTGATTTCCCCTTTCCCCTGCCCCCTCAAGGAATGTAATTTCCCAGTAGGAAAGACCTGAGAATTAAATATACCATTGTAAAGGGAGTTGAATGATACTGTTTAGTTCTGTGATCAGTCTTAAAGAAAGATGATGTCAACTTCAGTATTAGGTGCTTTTTTAATTCCTTCCAGAAGGTCATAATGTGTTTATTTCTAAAGAAAAAACATTCATCAAGCCTTAAGCTCAGGTGCATCAACTTAGAAGCCCCATCCTTGCTTTGGAACAGTGAACTGACCACTGAACAGAATTTGAACTTCAGCAAAAAGATCTGGGCATGAACTCCTAGGCCCAGAAGCAATTCCAGCTCATCAGTGCATGTAATGGCATAGTCAGGTTTGTGGAATGCAACTGTCTAGACATAGGGTCACCAAGATCCAGCATTTCCGACAAGCTCTCCCAATTGCTGGAGCCTAATTTTAGATTTCTAAAATGTGTCTGTCCCTAATTCTTCAGGAAACGTGCTCTGTTGCATCCTATGATCTTAACCCCCTATTCTGACATGACACAAATTGAGAATCCAGCCAACCCTCTGTTTTTGCAGAGGTATAAAAACAGAAAGTGGGGATAAGTGGTTGAGTTTGATCATCTGAAGGAGATAGATAAAAGACCAGAGAGGCTGATGATAAAGCAGACTAAATGAACGATTCAGTGGGAGATTTGTAGTTTTGAAGCCATAGTCTACTGCTACTTATAAATATTTTTTACTAAACAAATACCAGACAGTTTTTAAAGGCATATATTATGTGTTCAGACATAATTTGATGATACCTGGTTGCACAAACTAAACGTTGTTAGATACAGCAAACGGATATTATGATTTGTATTTCTCAGAGAAGACATTTCACTAGTTTCCTGTTGTATTTTGCTAATGTTCTGGATATTTTTCAGCTCATGTTTGTTCTGCTATTTACATGTCTGCCCTATAGTTGTTACATCTTTACTGCTCTTAGGTATCCAGAAAAAAAATTGCTTATGAATGGTGTAAGCCTGATTAAGCAACTTAGTTCAAAAGTGGCATGTATACATTGCAGTGCTTTTTTTAATGAGAGGGTTTTTTTGTCGTCAGGTCTATTCCTATATTAAATTTATCTTATTGAAATTACTGTCATGCAGGCTGAAGCCATAATGCATTGTGTAACAGTTTTATCAAATCTCCAAGCTATATTGAGGCATGTCAGATCAGTAAATGAAGGGAAAAAAAAAACCATGAAACTAGGAATTCAGTCTATATCTGCCTATATCTGAATCTGCAGATATCATATCCACATCTTGTGACAGTGAACACTGGCCTGTCACTATATACCATTAAAAATTTTAACAGTTATGTTAGAACCTGTAAGGATTTCAAAGTCATCATTAAGGCTCCCAAAAATAAGTATTAACAATATGCAAAATTACACCTTTCCGGAGATTTTTGAAACAATACAGCCATTACCCCTGAAATTTTAGCCAAATTCCAGACGATTTCAGTAAACTGCAGTAAACTAAGTTCTGAATACTTGTATTTTCTTTACTAATATAATGAAAAAGGCATTTTAAATTCCCAAAGGTTTTTCTACGTGTACTATTAAATCAAATCACAAAAGCACTAGAATTTATGTTCCTTAAGTTTTTCTGTGTTGACTAAAGATGACTCTATAAGAATTTTAATATGGATGAACATAACAAAAGTGTAAAAAAAATAAAATAAAGAATAGGTGTAATATGTTTATGTCATATAGACATGCAGCACCGTAAGTATAACATATAGTATTTAGTCAATAGCTTGGTAATTTGGAATATTTAACTTCTAAAAAAATATTTAATAATTAGGATTTGAGTTGCCAGCTATACTGTGATATGTCTTTGAATAATAAATAATAAAATTCCTTTTTCCAATTATGCTAGTTAATGAATACTCCATTTGAAGACATAGCCTTACTACTTGTTATAAAAATAGTATAAATACACTTTTCTAAGAGAATTCCAAACAGACAACTTTTAAAAGGCAGATATTACGTTATCAGATGTGTGTTGGTGATATTCGGTTGCAGAAACTTAACATTTTTAGATAAAGCAAGGAGATAACTTGAGAAGCAGCTTAATGAGTTTTCTTACTTGTAGCCAAGCTGTCGACAGACTACAGCTGCGTCCTTATCGGACCATCCATCATCACAAATTGTGCCCCACTGGCCATTGATAAAAATCTCTACACGTCCTTCTTTCTTATTCTCACCATCCATCAGCCTGATGGGGGGACCTGGGAATAAATTACTGCTGTCAACTTACAACAACAGGAGCAAGAACTAGTACTTTAAGTCATTTTAATCACATTCAGTATATAGGGTCAACTGCTGTTTATGTTCACCATGCCTAATACCAGCTGTTAAAGTAGTCATATTTTTCCTGGCTGGCAAAAGGAAACAGTTTGTGCAAATTACAAGACAAATATGAAATACTACGGTATTTTGAACTTCAGGATTCATCTGGTTCCTTCATTTCATACAAATATGTGACATAGCTCAGAGTTTGACCACAATGGGCACAGAACAATTCTCCCAGAAAACATCCGAGATCTCTCTGATATGATACTCATGCAAGCTGAACATGTTTTCCTTGCAGAAACTTTATGGGTGAATTTAACTCTATCTCAATTCATAAATCCATTCTCAAACTGGTTGCTACCACTCCTCTTAACTACTGTGTCAGCAAAAAAGTGCAGCATTGTGTTGAACTTCATTTATTACTTATCGTTATGCATGCTATTCAGTAGAGTATTTTGTGTGACAGCATAGTGTTTTACAGCATGTTATTCTAGACTAATGCGTGATTATTTTTCAAGGAATTTAAATTGATTGCTTATTGGATATGTTCATAATACAAATTCTCACTCATGTGGATTAGTCAGACTTAATTAATTATGTTTCATTCAGTGCTTGGCCTGTGGTTAAATTTTGAACCATTAGGTGAAGTATATATTTGATTCTCACGTTAAAACTGCTTCATAGCATGCAAGCAATACAAGTAGCCTTAAAACACTTATGAATTCCACTTCATAATGTTTAAGTGAGAATCACCTTCTATATCTAGTATCTTTTAGTATGTTGTACTTCATAATCCTTAATATACTAATGAGAGTTTCTTTTTTGGAATAATTGGAAAGACTGTTCCTTGTTGTTCTAATCTGCTTCTAATCTTTTCCAAGTCTGTAAGGATAAGAAATTACTTACTTATGCTCTTATATAAAGCAGTATTTTGAGACATTTGGATTTGGTATTTAATTTGGATTAATTTAGGGCATGAATAACTTTTGTATACCAAAGTTTACTCTGGATCAGAGCTAGTTAAATCTAGCCTAATTCATTAATTAAAGGAGGAAAGATTTCAAAACAAAATTAAAGTCCGTTTGCTTCATATGTCATTTAAAGCATATTGTTTATATTGGAGTTCATACTCTTTGGACAGTTACATGAATTAACTTCACCAACTTTCTGTTTAGCTGCATTGTTGTGATCTTACATACTACTTTTTAGTGTTCCTTATGTCTGTATTTCGTCAAGTCATATCGTCTACTAATTTCTCATATTTTTCCACTGAATTCATCCTTAGAGGAAGAAAAAAATGCATTTTCAAGTGCTGGGAAGTAAATGGTAACAATAGAGTCTTTGTCCACTTTCCAATCAGAGATATTGTAGGAAATGTCAGATACACTGTCTTAATTTTCTTGTTGAAATTATGTGTTATTCTGCAAGAATATGATTTAGGTGAAAATTATATTACCCAACTATAGGCATGACATATTATTGATACAGCATAGCTATTTTATCTCATCTTCTTGTGGTTTAGAATATCCATTTATTTATTTATTTATTTATGAGCACAAAATTAATATAACTTTCTGGTGATGGGGGATGTGAGAATGTTACCATATGGATGCATTTAACTGAACCAGACCTCCATCAGCTAAGATTATATTTTAGAGGAATTTGAGCAAAGCACCACAGATGGTTTGAATCTGTAAAGACAGCATCATGATATGAATTCCTGTAATTTTTGGTCTGAGAAAATCAAATATGATTTGCCATCATCTACACATAATGGAACTGTACCACAACATAAAACATTCATTGATTTGTGAGAGATCAAAAGGCTATAAAGAAAAAGATAATAAAGAGGGAGAGACTAGAAATGTATGTGTGAAAGTGCTGCTTGTTGTTGTAACAGGTAGCAATGCAGTAAATTCATGTCTTAGTTTGCAGGATAGACCTTCAGTTTGTAATTTCCAGAGACCTTAAGGCACCCAGGCACACAAATCCATTATGTTTCAGTAGAAGCTGTGACTCTGATTCCACTAGTTATAATTCAAATTTCAAAACTGACTAGAATATTCTTGGGTAAACTAAAGAGTATTAGCAACAATTTTGTAAAAAACTATCTACTGACAAGCTACAAACTTTGTATGTAGCAAATTAAAAAAATTAAACTGTTTTTCAGAATTGGTGAGAAAACCATTTTTTACTATGCATATTTGATAGCCAGAATTCTTTTTTTAATGATCTACATGTGGATTTACGAATCTTTGGAATTTGTTTGTATATATTTTGTTCTACAATCACTACGTAATTAGTATTTTTCTCTCATTTCTTTTCCTACTTATCTTCTTTTTATTTTTTTTCTTTTTTTTTCTTTTTTTTTTTTTTTTTTTTTTTCTTTTTATACAAGTTTGTAGCATGGTACTGGCTCTTTGCTCTGTGTTTGTAGTATCATTCTGTCCTGGTCAGCAAGTGGAGTCCATTCACCCAGGCACAATATAAATGGTAGGAAACAGTAATACAGAAATCATTTCATGCTTCTCACCCCTCCTTCTTGCTATCTCTGAACTTCCCCTCTTTCTCCATATCTCTTTTTTTTCCGGATTGTCTGTATGTAAGGCATAGGAGGATATACCATTGACTTATATTCCTCAGTGCTTGGGTATGTCTCCCACTGTTGATCGCGTGAGACAGTTACTTAGAACTTGGAGAGTGCTGGTTGAAATGCAGTATACTATTTGGAAGTGCTGAATAGGTCTCAAATCTGGTGGAGACTGAGAAGACAGGATCTCTGGAATCTGACTTTGTTGCCTTGCAAATTTGTGCTGATCTTTAGTGTTCTGGCTGTTTATGTTCCTTTAATAAAGCTTCCTATGATCTTCAGGAGAAAAGTGAGCTTTTTCCCCTTCCTGTTCCTTCTTTGCACAAATCTGCCAAATAATAAGATTTTGAGCACCCTTAAGTATATTCTGCTTTGTTTGGATCTACAACCACTGCAGTACTCATACTGTGACTTTACCAAAGAGATGCCTCACCAAGTGAGAGTTTATGGCTGTCATCTGGATGGCAAATGAGTCTGACATCCTCCTGATGGCTGCAGTCATGCTTTCCCCACTCTTTCCTTGAGCACTGCAGAAGGTTTGTCTCCTTCCCTGAGCAGCTGACATCATCCAACCAGATAGGCCCAGAGCTTCCTTCTGAGTAGCTCTCAGGAGCACTTTTTCCATACCTGTGTAACACATACGTATACATAACGTTTTTGTCCACAGGGATCAGAGGGCATGCGATGCTTAAGCACTAGAAGTCAAATAAATTATTTCTGAAGAAATAAAGGTTTCTCAAGTAGTAACAGTAAACAGTGTTAACCAAGACAGTGCAGATACAGTTAACATTAAATTCAATGAGAGCACCATATGCTGCTTCTTTGGTAATGTTTTTTTAAGGAATTACTGTTACATTACTTGAGTATGTAATACCTTTGATTAAGGCCTCCCTTCAACCAAGCATATGACTGTGTCACTGACTTTGAGACTTAAAGCATGTTCTTAGTATTATATATACATTTAAATGTCACAGCCCAGGAAAAAATTAAAGAAAAATGTTTTTTGAATGTAAGCTGTTATAATCTGAAGGCAAGACAACAATCACCTAGTGAGAGCATGTGTTTGTAGCCACAGTCAGTAGGAAAAGTAATGAAGAGTGAATACATGAAACTAATGGGATTTTTTCTAAAATATGCTTTTCGATATCTAATGGTGTTCCAGAGGCAAACTGGGTTTTTCTGAGCTAGATCCAGAATGGCTTATACTTTGAAAATGTCTGTGATTCTAAGCAAAGATTTTGAAGAATTAAAATTTTATAGGCAAAATAGAATACAACAAATCAGTTTTTCTCTATAGCATATGCGTTGATTGATCTCAGCCAAAAGCATGATTGGAAGAAACACAGTGAATAAAAGCTGCTGAATCACAGCCTCAGTTGAAGCTTTTTCTTCTGCCTAAACTGAGGTTTAGGTAAATATCTCTTCAAGACTGAGAGGAGCAAGCTTTAATGGATTTTAACTTGGTAATTTCTATGAACCACTCAGATAGTATTAAAAAAACAGACTCTTGAATAATGTAGAGTTCATGTAAATGTTTGTTATCATTGTCAAGTCAAAGAGTCAGATATCTAATATCAAGTAATCTTACTTAAATCCCAGCTGCCGGCAAACCACCTGTGTATTCAGCTCTGTCCACCCATCATCGCAGATTGTGCCCCACTGCCCAGTATAATAGACCTCCAGGCGTCCCTCATGACTGCCTTTCCCACTTGTTAGTCTTAATGCACCATCTGTGTCATTAACAAGTAAGAAAAAACAAAAAGAAGAATCAGTTTTTCATAGGTCCAATTATTGTTCTAAAACAAAATTAGTAATATTGTGTTTACTGCATCTGATCAGAATATTGTGCTACTAAATCTAGTGCTGAGCACTAGATATCATTTAATAAGATCAAAGAAATGCCACAATGCAGCTGGTCAGCTGTGAAGTGTTGCATAATGCACTTGCTTAAATGCAAGAGAAACAGCACAAGATATTGACCCCCCCAAGCCCTTACTTAGATGCCAAGTCCACATGAGTGGGCTCTGATTATATGATTTCACTGTCTATACACCTTATCTTTTTCCTCATATATTCTGTTATTTCCCATTGCTTTAATGCTGAAATGCTTCCTGCCGTTGATAGATGTGATACACAGTTCAGGCATGCCCCACATAATAAGTGGCAGTTAGCGGGTTACTGAAGAACCAAGGATTTTTGTTGTATAATGAGATCTTCTGTACCTGTAAAATTTCCATAGCCAACAGCTGGTCCATTTTGATACTGCCAGAACACTTTACTACTGTGGGGTTTTGTACATTTGCAAGCTTTGAAAATTCTCTTTCCAGACCTGTGAACTCTGCATTTGACACTGTTTTCCCATGTGATTATTGATAACAAAAGTACCTGTGAGAGGCGTGCAGGAAACACCAGCATCTTCTTTGTGGCCACAGTTATGTTCTCTCCATGAGTTTTTTGAACACTGTTCTATGGATAGTTCATTTCCCGTGCACTGCACTTCATCCAGCAGCACAGGGCCTGAGCCTTCTCCAAAGTAAGCCTGGCTCCACGCCTTGGCAACACCCCTGTGGAAATGTAACCAAGACCCAGTCAGGAACAATAAAGCTGAAGAGTCTGGGACTCACTGGAGAAAGCTAAAATATTGCATATCCAGCTTCTGAAATAGCAGATGGGACTGCCTAAATAGCTGCTGCACTGACAGTGCAGCCCGCTTTAGGTCATGTAATGGGAAGTGGTTCCACAGTCAACTTCAGTCTCAGCTGAGACTATGGAATGATTTAAACAGTTTCCACACTTCCACAGTTTGAACATATTTAGAACATCAGTTTCTATTGTTTTGTATCTAAGAGATTTTCCTGTTCCGTCCTTTTTGATTTTTAAGAATAACTTTCCTAGAAACATTATAGATGTACAGCTTAGGTGTGAAGATTCTAATTTTAATTTTCATTTAATGTTTATATGTAGTAAAAATAATCCAATATATATTTCTACGGTGACTTTCACCTGTTGTCCTCAAAGCACATGAATCAAATCTCAAATACCCAGATGAGGCAGATAAAAGCGAGTGTTTCCCCTTTAGTCATGTAAAAAACATGGCAAAGAGATCTTAAGTGACTTGACAATGTCACATCATCAGTCAGTGGCAGAAATAAGAACAGAAAAGAGACCAATGACTAGCCTTGTGTGTTACACTCTTTACGTCAGCAAAGATGATTTTGAGCACCAAAATCTATATAAATTAAAAATGCTCCATTGTTTCAGCATTGCAGAAATTATGCAGTGTTTAATGCTTGATGATATATCAGGACTTTTCTAATTCTATTTAAGATACCACATCTTTCATATATATATGTTTTTCATGGTTTGGTTTCTTTCCACTCAATGGCTTCTCTGTTCATATATCCAGTATAGTTTTTATAGGAGTATTCTCAATACCTGTCTTCTTTTTCAAATGGTAAGGCTGAAATATCTTTCTAAATTTTTTACTATAATGAATTACCTATCTAAAGGATGAGTTTAAATTCATTAACATACAATTTGGGTAGAGGGCTCTATGTTAATTAATTTGCTTTAAAGAGAATTTTCCACTACTAGCCATATATTGTCACATAACGTCAAACAGGAATGGCATGTTCAGCTTGTACTGAAAAGATGACAGGTCTTGACTGTTTTGTTTTGGGATGTAAGCATTCAAACTCTTACCTGGCTTTTGCCACTGTGTGTCAGAACAGTACATTGCTGTGATTTATTTTTTTTAATGTAAGTTGCAGCAGTTCGTGTTTTTAAGGCACTGACTCGTTAATCCATGTATGGATTTAGGTAGATGTGGATTTCATTTCTAATGCTTTGTATGAAAACATAACAATTTCTGTTCTCTCTATTTTTAAAGGAAAACAATAATAAATTTACAATTAGCAATCATACAAATTCTTGATAAACAGTAAAGGGATATGGGAAAAATAACAATATTAAGAGGCTTGTAAAAATTAAATTAGGATCAGGAAAACGTTCTATAAAAAGGAAGGATATGGAAATTCATGGCAGACTATGTAGATGGTAGTGTTCAGTAAATAAAAGCACACACAAGAAATGTAAATTAAGTAATCTGTTGTTTGCATTTTCATTTTGTTTAAAATAAATTTGGTTTTAATAATTTCAAGCTAATGTGCTTTGTTAGTCTTGAAAATGCACTGTTAATTTTTACTGTTTCTTTGATGACCAGATGCATTCTTCAAGTGGTGAAGAACATGGAAAACACCAAAAAGCAGGTCTTATTTACTCAGCAGGGAGAAAAGTTACAATCAGCAATTGCTTCAAAGAACCAGGTAAGCAAACCAAAAATATGCTCAAGCACTCAGCAGGCAACATTTTAGCAAAACACATAGCTTCAGTCAGAAGTTACTACCTTAAAAAGCTCTCTCAGAGCTTTTTAATTCCATATTACCTTTTCTTCGGAATGAACTTCCTATTCCAAATAACATATTAACAGATATCTTGCTCTAATTTTTCTCATTTTGCAATGCCAAGAACAATTTTAATAGATTAGAAATTATATTTTTCCCTGAGATTTACAAGCATTTCCTGATTGCCCTTACTCTTTTTTCATTTAGTTTGTTAAATAACGATGTATTTTTATATATAGCATTAATTTACTGAACACTTGCATTTTGCAATGCTGGTAATGGTAAAAAGAGCCAACTCCTTCATCTCCTATGTTTCATAAAAAGCTGCTTTCTGAAATGGTTGAAATTGTGAATGACTATATAGTAAACTAAGAAAATATAATCCATAGGATACACTAAGGGTAATACTTATTTCAATTATAGATATCCCATTTATACTTAAGCATCTAAATAAATGTCTGATATACCAAGATAGGCTCTGTGAGTTCTAAGCACTTCATGCTAGTTTTGTAGAATTGAATAAATATGGACTGAAGAGCCTACTTTCAGGATACCTATTTTTATTAATATTACCCTAATATATTACAGGCTTATTATAGAAAGCCTTTTACTGATCGTTTTTAAGATTATTCTGCTTTTGTGTTTATATGTGTCATTTATATATATAATATAAATTATGTTCATTTAAGTTTGTTGAATAGTATTTGCACATATACAAACTTTACACAAAAAGAAAATTCTCCTACATAGCTTCTGCTTCTTGTATTTTTTTACTTCTGATGCTGGTGCAAATGTATAGAAAGTGTTAGAAAAAAATCCTTATTCATTGGGAAGCTGGCTGAAATCATAGAAATAATGCTTGACTACTCTGAATGTTGAAAACAAATTATACCATAATCTAGTAAGATTCTCTGAAGATCCAATAAAGCAGAGACAACAGATCCCATTACTATAACAAGGGCAATTTGTATCAAGCAAAAATTATTATAAAACTAAATAATAAAATAAATCACCATTATTTTTCACCTATTAATGGTAGATTAATACTCTGAAGTTTTATAGGAGTGCCACAGGAAAGCTGAAAAGGTGTGGGAAGCTACTTACTGAAATGCTTTACTTTTACAATTTGTGGCAGGTTTCTAGATGGATTGAGAGTATGCAATTTTAGATTATTTTTATTACTTCATAACTGGTCTAGTGCCACTGTTGGTAAAATTTCGCTTCACAGTAATGAGCACATTTGTCAAGACATCTTGATTACTTGAGAAATTCTGTAAATCCCTAGACGTACTTCAAAAAGATTTAGCACCATATTAATACAATTTGTTTACTCAGAAAAAATGAATCAAATTAGAAGTGTCTCAGAACTGCAGTTTCTGAAATATCATTAAATATAAGTAATCAAATGTTTTAGTGTAATCAGTAAGGATGCAGGTTAAGAGCATGGCATTTGTCATTAATATACAGAAATGTAAAGCATAGCTTCATAACTCCCCAAACTTCTTAATAGTGGCCCAATTCAAAAGCAGAAAAAGCTTGTAAGAAGGTAGACTTTCTATTAAGCATTCCCAGCTAAAAATGTATACAGGAATATAGAAATATAGCATAAAATAAACTGGGGAAAAATTAAAATCTTATGTCAGAGGAGCATGTTGATTCCCATATGGCTCACCAGGAGATCTAGAAGGTGCACAGTTCCCATCCTTTTGAGCTAATTTGGGTGGCACCAGCAGTCCAAGGCCTCAGTTTCACATTACAAAACACGTACACTGGGGGTCACCCATTAAACGCCACAAAGCTTGCTACCTTCAATGCCACTTCTTTTAATTCATCATAATCTCAGCAGTGTTGAACAGGCAAGTTCTGTTCCAGTGTCCTCTGCACTGACCTGCTTAGTTCTCATCCAGTCTCAGACACAATCCCCTTCTTCTTGGGTTTACATTTTAGTGTCTTCTCTGCATCTTGCTCCTAGTTCAGCCCATCTGGCCTTTCATCCCAATTGTCCCCATCTCCTTCCTCTCTCATCCAGCAGTTCTCGTCTTTGCCTCCCACTTCTGCAGCACCTTTCCTCAAATACTGAATACTTATCTTCTGTGCGATATCAAAATCACCCCCAGCTGTTCAGAGGAGGAGCAAGAAAATCCTGTTCTGCTGCTGTGGCTGTATTGAGGGACCATGCTTAGTTCAGACAGAATCGCTGGCAAGCTTAACTGTCAAAACTTCAAACAGATCTCTACTCAGTATATGCAAACTGACAATCTTCAGAGACTTGTGACTTAAACAAATCTTGAGAGGTTTCACGGGCATGCCAAAAAGCATATCCTTTCTGACAAAGCAGTGGTCTTACTCCAAAGCAAGGAGGCTGTTAGACTCTTCAGTAAAATGGATGTCAGGATTTTAACAGTCAAAGCAACTTCCTTTACTTCACCTACAGTTTTTGATTGAAACTTTACTGAAATTGTAGTGAGTTTTCACTAAGTAAAAGCCTTTATTCTGAGACACATCCTTTGTCTGTCCTACAGACAAAATTGTCCCTATCACATGACACTGAAAACTGGATCCTACAAATCAAAATTCCAGGTAATAGAAAGTAATGATGCTGTACCTGAACCTTCTATAAATAAACTTAGTTGCTGTTTCAAAGTATTACTGCAATTTTAAAGGAGCGTCTTTGGACAACTGCAAGCTATGTGTCTGATTAACTCTTCTGCTTTGCTGTTGGGAGTAGAAAATATGTAGAAAAACAAACCCAAGGCCAAGCTGCCGACAGACAACTTCAGCATCTGCATCATCCCACTGATCATCACAGACAGTTCCCCATTGGCCAGCGTGGTAGACTTCTACTCTTCCTTCGTGAGCATTGTTCCCACCAGCCAGCCGGATCGGAGTAAAGACAGGGGCTGCAATCAAACGTAAAGTACAGGAAAAGGTAATTTCTTTCCCAAAATGTTATCCTGATAGTAAAGAAAAAAGAAGATGGCTTAATTCTGACATCACTCAAGATCCACACTTTATTTTTTCTAGTTAGATGGAAAATCTGAAGTTAAACTTCTTAGAAATGAGTTCCCCTAAGCTCCACTCTCAGTAGCTGAAAAATATTATGCAGACACATAATCATATTGATCTTGAGTTACTTAAGTGTTAAAGCGTTCAAAGATACTTAGGGCTGTAAAGCACATACTACAATCAGTCTGTAGAGCTGCATTTCTAATAGAGCAAAATTGGCTCTGTATAGTCTTGGTCCTATACAGGAGAGGAGGGTAAAATTTGAAGTAAGAGTCTATAAACAGAAGGAAAACTTTATGATCTAAAAGTATAATTTGAAAATTTATAGTTTGCAGTTTCTTTAGGCAAAACTATTTCTCTTGCTTTGGTGCTTCAGCTTGTCTCCTAGCTTAATAAGATTCTTCCTTCCCTCTACACTATAGTTTTCTAAATGACCAAAATGATTTTTTAGAAGACATTTATCAAAATATTCCTCATGAATAGCAGAGCTTTAGGACAAAAATATATCTGTCTTTTGATAGGAATGCAATAGAAGAGGAAAGGCAGCACAGAGCTGGCTTGCAGCCACACATGTTCTGGTTACAATTGAAGAGATTGCCATTGTCAGCTCCTCAGCACTGATAGCCTAGCCTTCCTTGAGGTCAGCAATATCTTACATCTGATGGCATAATTGCCCATATAGTTGCCATTTATCATGTTCATTAAAATAATCTGAGATTTCTTTAAAGCGTTAATAATA
Organism: Tringa tobata; assembly: GCA_033628505.1. NCBI lineage: Eukaryota > Metazoa > Chordata > Aves > Charadriiformes > Scolopacidae > Tringa > Tringa tobata. The sequence continues at coordinate 11,292,994 of JAHREE010000567.1, read as the reverse complement.
TCATTTTGACTTGTGTGAGTGAAGTGTTAAGTAGCAATCTTCAGCTAGGAGGACTTGGACCTGTTTTAAATGTATGCAGCATAGGGCAAAAACTTGGCAGATCCTTGTGTGACATCATCCATGTTCACATTATGGAATGTCACTTCTGTAGCCTGTTTGTGAAATTGCTGCTGCTCCCTACTGTTCAAGAAAAGCTAACAAATTGACATGTAGCATATGTAGCTACCAAAGACAACCTCTGAGTAGACAAATAAATAAATAAATAAATAAATATTTTTTTTTTAAATGTGGGCGCAACAATCCTACTTTTACAGCCAGAGATTCTTGCTGCTTCAAACTTTCTCACACCTACATCTCAAAGTAATAGTTTGTTTGTTGATTATAGAAAGGTTCAGCTAGTTGCTGCTTGCACAGCGTAGAGGGACTTGAAACAGTTAATGATGCAATGATCAAATCTGTTTAATTTCCTGTTCCAAGAAGTCATAGTATTTTTTTCTAATTTAAACAAGAGTAATTATTACTAAGGTAAGGAGTTAACCAAACCATAATTATTTTTTTTACCCAGAGAAGAGCTACATGTGACAGCAGCTGCCATTTTTTGAGGACATGCTCCATCTTGCCAGATGACTTTTTCACATAACAGTATATTTTCTTCATCACCACGACAACGCACTTCACTCCAGTAAACAGGAACAAGACCCAGTCCAGAAAATGGTATGTGTTTTGCTGTACCTTTTCCACTGTAAGAATAATAATCAGCATAGCACGTTAGAGTGGGAGGAGGGGAAGTGGAACATTTTCTCATATACAAATCTTGGAGTAGAAAAGAAAGGGCTTTCTTCAGCAGTGTAAACTCATCACATTTTCATACAGTTCAGCATTATCTTCTGCACAAAGAAAAGTAACAGATGTGACCCAGTTCTCACCATTTTGTTGTGTGATATTTTAGTACAATGGCCTGTGTTGCTGCAGGCCAGCTACATTCCTGTTCTCACTGTTCTTAACTACAAAAATCAACACAGAGTGCACAGTCCACAGGTGAAACTACACTACCATCCTACTGCAATTATACTTCCATGAGAGGTAATGCTAACCAGCCTTTCACCCTTACCCTCTCCTTTACCCCATTAAAACATACCAGTGCTCTGCCCATGCATGTGTCATATAATATGGTTGTGACCATGGGGCAGTGAAACCACCTCGTATTCCATTGGATCAGGCCCATGTCCATTATTCTCTATTCAGCCATTCCTATCCATCCAGAACATTTAAAAACAGCTTCCTTTCCTTCCTGTACTGAATCTAAAGCTACCAATTATTGACCCGTCTTTTCTTCCATATAATGCCCAGCAAAATTAAATTAAAAACAAAGCCCAGATACCGCAAAATCAAATTAACAGATAGGTGGAAACACCTGAAAAGCACCAATAATACCTGGTGAGTCCACCTTGTGGTATATAGATCCAAATTTATGCCAAACAGTCCTGATAACAGAAACTTTCAACTGCTGTTTGCTTGGGGCTTTTTGGCCTGGATTCAGATTTAAGTGATTTCTGTTGAAAAGACCAAACCACTCACCCGTGTCACTGAACTACTTTTGCTAATAGCAGTCTTGTTCAACTGAAATGTTTAGGGTATGAAAAGGAAAATGAACTTACATGAAAATGAGGAAAGGGGACATTGCACGTAGACAGCTGTAGTCATAAGCAAAATCACGGCCTCCAGATGGCTGAACTTTTATCTCTTCTAATCCCCATATTTTTATAAGTTGGCATGTTGTGTGCAGATTAGTATTGAACATTATAAAACAGCTTAGATTTAGTTCTGGCTAGCAGTCTTAAAAAGTGGAATGATTATTAGGAATGTCACAGCGCAAGTATGCTATAAAAGCCCCTTACTGCTTGTAGCAAAAAAATCAGTACTTTGGTACGTGACTGAAAGAACTGTTAGAAAGGCAATAAAGCCAGCTATACTTTGTGGCTTATTGAGAAAGTGCAAACTGGATGGGGTGGTAAGGGGGGATATTAAAGTAATGTGGTTGCTAACTTGAACAGCATTGATTTTTAGAAGCTGAAATTTCATTTCATTTTTAAAACTCCTTTTTGGTATGGGCATTTTCTTCCTTACCTCAGTTTCATCTTACTGTGCATTTGCAGTATCACTATAGGCATTATCTAGAGTTTAATGACCAAATTATGCTAAAGGGTCCTGTTGATTAACTCCATGCTGACAGCAGTGGGAAGTAGTGGTCAATGAGGACAATGAAGGGAGTTTCAATCTGTCCAATATTGCTGTAACTCTGTGAAAGGTTTCCATGAAAATGTAAAGCTGCAAAAACTTCCCTGGTTTTGGTTTTAGATATCAATGTGCAACTGTGAAAGTAAACCATACAAATTATCTAGCTAGATGAAGATATGCACAACAAAAATACCATATCTTCCAGAAATCTAGGATGAGTCCCATATGTTTTTCGACAGGAGCCCATGTAGAGTCTAATTCTGGCCACATAGTTTGTATAGATTCAGTAACCTTACTGGAGCTGTTCTTAATTGACACTTACATAAGTGAGATCAGGATTAGACCTCATATTTCTGCCAAGAGCATCTACCATGCTCTGCTCCTCTCCAGATCCCGTATACAGCTTTCAAATGAAATACTGGTTGTCACAGCAACTTTTTTGAAGTACAACGCAATTGTAGGAAGTGAAGGATCCTGGGGAGAACAACTTCAGCATTCAACAACTTTCAAACAGAAAAAATAATCATCAAACACAAAAAGCCCTCAGGATTTGCAAAGTAGATTGTCCATTATACTGAAACATCATTAAAATAGGTTGACTGATTTTTACTAGGACTGAAACTTACCCAAGTGCAAGCTGTCGACATATGACTGTTGCATCATTGTTGTCCCAATGGCTCCCACAGATTGTTCCCCAGATTCCATTCAAATAAACTTCCACTGTACCTTCAAACTCATTCTTGCCACCCTGGAGTCTCACTGACCCTGATTAAAAATAAATAAATAAATAAATAACCCTCCAGGATATTCCATTGCTCAATTAACATATCCCACGCAAAAGACTCTGAACCTGATTTTCCTACTGCAGAGACAGTTTCTCTTTCGTGTATTACCATCTCTGTTCTCTTTGAGTGAGCTGCTTCTAAGAAGGGCTGTGGCACATCTAACTTTCTTAGACAACAATATGCAAAAGGAGATAACCTTATTTTTTACATGAGGAAAAACTTTGCTTCTTATACTGAAATTACCTCACATTTCTGATCCTTCTGATGCTACAACTTAGTTAAGGATCTAACACGAAAAATAAGTATGTATAGACTACACCTAATTATTTAAATGTGGTTACCTCTACGCAAATGAGCAAAACATCTATCTATAGAGTGCTATACTTTTATCTTCCACATAATTCTATCCAACGAAAGGAAATCTGAAAACAACCACATGGACTGCATAGCTTTCGCTCTGACCCATATAACTTTGTGCATGTCATGGATGTCAGCAGTTTATTTTAGCCAAAGAATTCATTTGTTCATACTTGTTCTCAGACAGAAAAACACTGGATGTAGTTCTATTAATTCATGAGAGATCTTTACCATATTTGCAGACAAAATAAACTAAAAACATGAGGAATTGTCTAAAAGAAGTGGCAAAAAAATCTGCTTCTTGAGAGCTACAGAATACAGAAATCCAAGCAAATAAACAGATTTTGTGTTTTACTTGAGATGCCAGATGCATCTGCTGTTGAAGGTAGCCAAGTGCCTTGGGAACTAAAGGTGGGGAAAAGCTGGTCATAGGTGTAATTCTACAGAACTCTACACAAGCAGAACAAAGAGTTGAAACAGAGCAGTAATTCAACAAGAAAGAATACATTTCTGTTAAATTATCAAACGTAGCCCAATTGTATGCATTAGTGTTGCCTGAAATCTCACTTAATCCATCTGTTGCTCTCCTGTGATCTACTTAAAATCGGAAGCTACACCATCATTCAGTTCGCAGGATTTTTACCAGTGGGAGAAAAGTCAATGTTTGTGCCTGCATTTCATTGTATGTGTGTTCAGATTTGTGTAAAAAAAAAACCCCAAAAATGTAGTAGGTAGATACAGTTTTTCTTGCAGCTTTCACTCAGATTGCATCCTGGTTTTAATTTAGTTCACTGTGTTTTATAAAACCACAAAACCAAACAACTGCCAAATAACTCGAGGAATTAATTAACCTCATACTTGATTTTGTGTGTTCCTATTTGCCTCCTATTTACTTTCTCAGCAGTAACTTACTGTGCAGTAAATTGTGAACAAAACCTATTCAACTTATGTTACAGAGTGAGCTATCATTCCAAATAGAGGATTAGTAATTAGTTATTATAACAATACTGTATACAAGTTGCACATTATTTATCTGTCTTTATAATTTTTCTCTTTGTGTTTTTCTGTCATATACAGACAGAGTCTGGAATTTTGTTTACTTCTGCTCTTCACCAGACTTCTGTATAGACTATTACTTTCATTTGAAACATCAACTGCAGTCATAGCAAAGTGATTCCTGACATACCAGAAAGCAATTTTGAGGATGTCATCATCTCCAAAAATAAGTTTATTTTCTTACGAGACTGCTTATACTCCTGCATGACACCTACTGAAAACAATGTAGTATTTCCGGAGTACACATTACACAATATTTCTATTTAAGTATTCGAATAAGGGAGTACTCAAAGAATAAAATTCTTTTCTAAGGTCTCCATGGCAGAATTTGGCTCATTCCTTATTCTGTTTATAGAATTTCCAGTGACAACAGGGGAAGAATATTCATGTACACAGAGCAAAAGATAGTACAAGAGATAACTTTTGCACAACAATTAAAAATGAAAGAAATCTGAAATCTATGGTAGAAGCCTCAGGAAAGAAGTTTGAAAACCACAGAGTTCTCGCTGGGGATGCGTACCATTAAACAAAGAGAACAGCCTTTCCCTACTCACTTCCCTAAAGAACCCTGGGTGACTCTGGTCCCTGTTGAAGTAAGAAAACCCACTACTGGTATCAGTTGGTAAGGAAGGGAAAATTACAGGAAGGGACAGTGCCTTATTTCCATGTGCCTGTGGGAAATGACATAGATGAAAACAGTAAGTGAGGGATTTTTTAAAAATTCATCTAATATCTCAAAATATTTTGGTTTGCTTTTTTCCTTTAGATTTACAGCTGCGTATAGAAACACAAATGTTTTATGAAGGATAGCAGCATTCGTGACAGACCTTTTTTCATCTCACAAGAAAATATGATAGAGAACCAGCTTCTGTCATACAGAAGAGAAAGCACACAGGATGACCGTTAAAGGTAATTTTGTAAGAAATGTAAAATAGCCTTGATTTTCACCTGATAAGTTAATCTAGAAAGAAGTAAAAATAAAGCCTATTTTTCCATGCAACTAATATTAAATCTTTTTTTATGCCTACTGTTTAATACAGTTAAACACATGGAAGGTATAATAATTCTAATGTGCTGGTTGCTCTAGCCAATTTTCTCATACGACAGTATTGATATCTGCAGCTATGATTAATCTAAACCATCCAGGGCAAAATCCAGCATTCTCTCCTCAAGCAAAACAATAAGTAAAACCATTTTTTTAAAAGAAAAGTCAGAATTGAAAACCATCTGAAAGGTTAATATATCTTAACATATTTTTCTAACTCCTGTCTAAGTGTTTCTAACTCAGTTTTTCAGCACTGAATTCATAAAGAGTAAAATGATACAGTATTTTTTGTTTCATATGCAGTTTGAAGTATGTGTCAACCAATATTATATGACAAGTCATAATTATGTAGCAAACAAATCAAAGGGCACACTAATTAGAAAATTATTTCTCTGTTGATTACTCAATACGTTGAGGTATTCAGACCCCTAGTAGTTATTTTACTGGATCAAGAGATACATTAGTTACAGTAACATGGGTACCTCATAAAACAGAACTCTAAAACACAGACTTTATTTTCAGTAGCTTATTTTTTCTTTCCAATACATAAAACTCTTATTTCATAATGAAACACAGATTTGTGCTTCATTCTAAATTGATCGTAGGGAACTGCAAGATGACCAACATAATCTGCCATCATATATGCTTATGCTATATTATCAAGTATCTGTTTATTACTCATTATTCAGTCTTTAAGATTCAGTTATTAAGAATGTCTTAAGGTCTTAATTGCAAGATAATCGATGTTGGCATTGTTAAAATGGTCAGGAAACACTCTTTCACTTCACAGGCAGCAAGAAATGTAATATGGAATGATTAAAAGGGTATCGACTAGTTCTTCATTTCACTGGTTAAATCTTCTACTGTTAGATTTTAATACCTCAAGCCCACCCCAATACATCTGCCCACAGGGCTTCCTGCTGTGCTCCCCCTAGGGCACAAGAAGATCTGCAGAAGAGCATCTGAATTACTTCTCAGCAAACAAGTCTGGCTTAAGCGTATGCATTGGAGGCTCTAGGTTTCTGGAGTCATAGATATGATAGCATCTCAATTTTTTAAGCTATAAGTTTTCAGCTCTTTTAGTTGCTGAAGAAAACTAAACACGTTGGGAGTAGAGCTAATGCAGTAGTATCTACTGTGGTTTTTATGCAATGCTCTGAGAAACTCACACTCTCTCCCTTCTCCACCAAGCCTCTCTTCATAGGGCTTATCAAACCTTCACTGCCTCAACACCAAGCTCAACAGCAGGGAGCATGAGTACAAGGACCCTGCCCATGGCTCTCAGTGCCCTCCTCAGCACTGGTCAGGATGAGGAAAGATGGACTGAACCCATGAGAGTTAGAAATAAGGGCATAGGACCACAAAGCAGGCTAACTAAGCAGCTCTAGGACACATACTGCAGTGTTATGACAGACTTAATTCAGCCCTGTATTGAAGAATACAAATCTACTGTCTTGACAGGAACTCCTTCATTTATATACACTCAAAAAATATTTAAGCTTTTCTTCTAATTGTGTTCTAGCCAAGGTTACTGACGGTCAATTCATGTTGTTTACATACGGTCTGGTAATTTTAGTTGCCCTGGTACCTGCCCAAGTCAGTCTTTCCTATCTGCTATCACTGTTTAAAAGAGATTAAGTTATACTTGCAAATGCAAGGAAGTAAGGGTATCCAGTGGGTGCTGCTGAGACTTGCTCTGCACCACCTGCCATATAGACTCAAGATGAGACACACAGGAAAAAAGGGAGAGGAAAACCTCAGCCAACTTTTAATTAACTCCAAAAAGCAGAAGAACTTCAAAGGAATTGTGCTGTTGTGCTTGGCCTCAAAAGAGGCCAAGCCTCTTTTGGAAAAATTTTCTTATAGAGAAACCTATACCATTTGCATGTCCAGAGATGCTGGGTAACTTCAAACCCTATTTATTTTCTACATCTCACTGAGAACAAGCATTGTTACTGTGTGTGGCTGAATTGCAAATAGAATGGGAATCACTTCCACTTCTGCTGTACATGTAAGTGCCACAGCAGTGGGGTTTATGGTGTTGGCTAAAGGTGTGCCAGCGGTTTCTTCATAAACACCTGTGTCCAAAGGTTTGTAATTTGGCTGTAAGTGTAGATTTGGAAAAGAAGGATTGGAAGTAGAAGTTGCCTATGCCTTTCACCCTGGTGCTGGATGCTCTGAAATTGGAGATTTGAAACAAAGTTAAATAAGCATTTTGAATTTTGGAAATATGTAAAAACAACAAATATTTTTATTTCTGTTTTGATTTCCAAGGTGTTGCAACATGGGATAGCGCCACAGAAAGGCCCTGCACTGATAATTCATCTCTGTTGCCTTGGAGTCAGTTAGGTAAGTACAAATTGACATAAAGTGTGAGGGTCTCCCATTGTTACATGCTGTATATTTCATGTAACCACATTATAACTCGTAGTATTTCAGAACACTAGTGGATGATTCATAATACATACAAAAGAGTCTATCCCAGTTTCAGAATGAAACTAATTCATCAGTTTGCCTGAGGTACTTGTAAGAAGCTACCTGTAGTATAGGTCAAATCTAACACCAGTTTAAATCAATGGAAAATTTTCTTCCCTGCCAGGATCAAGCCTGGCTACAATAAAAAAAAAATAGTCCTGTTGTGTTCAGCAGAACTAGGGTTGATGCTCACTGCGATCAATGAATGCTATTGTCCATCACCTTCCTGAGCACCGCTCTTAGTCTAAAATTATAACTATTTACTCCTGATATTTTAACCTTGAAAAAGAGATGCATCCATCAGAAGTATTTTTTGGGTGCATCCATCAGAATTATTCTTTATGAACTGTCTTGAGAACTTTAGCAGATAGCAGTATTGCATACTAAGGATCCTCAGAAATTTAATAAATATTGTATATATTGAGTTTTTAATGTGCTGAATTGGTTCCTCTACAGCACTGAGATTCATTATGTCAACAATCAATAGTTTAAGGCTCTAAAAACAGAAACTTAAGTGTTAGGAATGTAATGGGCTTTAAAGGACTGCAGTTGTCTTCCTGTGGTACAGAGCTGCAGAAAATCAGGCTTCTCATGCTGTGCACCTGTAATAAGAATGATTCCAGAAAAGCTGCTTCTTAGAAGGAAAATACAGACATTCATGTTTAATTTTTCATCATACTTTTTTTTCTTTAACCCTATGCTATTAAGAATGCCAAAACCCCAAAAGACCTTCCATCAACTGTCTGGACTATACTATAACTATTCTCCCTACCTATAACAGGTACCTGTAACAGGTAGGGAGAATAATCGAGTGTTAAGACTATGAGCCTGAGGCTTGATTCTTCTCTCACAAAAGCGTAGGGAAGCATGATTTGGTTGGCATTAATGGAATTGCTATGTGATAAAAGCAATTTAGACTGAAAGACTCTAAATCTGGCCATTCTGGAAATGTGTATTTTATTTCCAGTTCTGCCACTGATTGGTAGTGTGACCTCTGGCAAAGACACTTACCCTCTCTTGCAGGGTTTCCCCTTTGTAAAATAAAGAAAAACAGTTAACCCACTTTACTCAAAGAGCTTTATAAAAGTAAAAACATAGCATGAACAACATATCATGTAGAATACTGTAACTATATGCCACATACACATCGTGTGGCAGCAGTTGCTTCTAATGACTGAGGTAGGCCTTTTTTTTGAAGCACAAGTACATCACAGGTAAGTTGTTATTAGCAGTAACTAAAATAGTAAATTCTGCTTGACTTCGGCTGGCTCAGTGTAGAGTACTTTTGTGCTCATTTATTTTCCTCTATGATTTCCTTGCTTAATCATGATAATTCATATATATTTGTATTTGGTTTACTTGCTTTCAATGCATGAATAAATCATATTACCCAGGTGCCTCTCATTTTAGAAGGAAGGAAGTGAAACACCAAAATCTGTTATTTTAAACTATAAACCTAATTTTAGGCTGGTACACGTGGTATAATTGCAAAGATGCTTTTTTTTTTCAAATTTTCATTGTTAATGTTTAAATATAAAGCAGTTTAATATATACACATGCACAAAGTTTCACCAATTAACTTTGCAAGTAAGTTTTAATACTAAGCTAGAAAAGTGAGGAGATTGAAGGCTTTGAATGTGGTATTGTATTTAGTTATTGCAGGTACCTAATAATTGAGTATGGGCTTCTGTAGCACATGTACTAAAGCAACACATGCAGTGAGTTTATCTCTGAGTAGTCTGTCCTTCTCCAGCTATAAACTGCATTACTTGCACTTCTTTGCTTCTTGTAAGAAAGGAACATACTTCAGGACAAATGTTGTAATAATGTTTATTTCTGGGCAAATGGCTCAATACATTTCCACATTCCACCTTAAGCCATCTCACACACTCTCTAGTTCTTTCATATCACCTCTGCAAGGGCTTTTGGACAGACATTTGCCCTGTTGATGTCACTGAGAGTTTACCACTGAGTCCAAGAGAAGTAGATGACCTTTCAATTAGAAAGTATTGGCTATTGTTCAGTAGCTATGTTGTCCCTCTTTAACAAGGGCTAACCTGGATTTCCTTTTTCTGGGGAAAAAAAAACCCAGCATTCTGAAAAGGCTGAAGAAACACAGCTAAACCCAAACCATGTAGTATTTTTGGCATTTTTTTACTTACATCACATTTGTGCTGAACTTAGATTCTGGAATTTACTTTAGTCAGTGCAAGATTGCGTTCTTAGCAATAAAATGCTGTGTTCGTCCTCACTGTAACATATTAGACCAAGTATTTTGGGAACCAGACTGAAGAATTCTGAAAAAAAGCTATAAATATGGTGGGCATTCCACCATATCAAGGCAGCAACTGTGGGACCCATTCCCAAACTGAGACCAGTTAAAGGGTGTGAAGTCTTCTGCTTTTTTTTTTTCATCTGCATCTAGTTGCCTGTTTTCTCCTCTGTGGCATCAGCTGCCTGGTATTCTTTCCAGGGGAACATCTGTGATGCATAACATCATTCTATTTTCTTGAAGGAATATAACACTTGACTTGGAACAGAGCTTTGGAAGCTGCATTTTTTTAAATGCTTAAATGATCAATATGGACTTTGGTGCCTCCATATGCTCTTCATGTGATATTTTATACCAGTATGTAGAATTATCACGTTGTTCAAATTATCATCTTTTTTTCCACACACCTTCTAAGGTGTTGGAAGAGAAAGATAACAATCTTCTTCGGAGATCTGAAAGTAAATTTATAAAAAATTAAAAAAAAATCCCAAAACCAATTTCCTCAAGAACAAAATTATTAATAATATTAATCATCAACTTCATTGTTGACCTTGTGATATTACAAAATATGTTAAAGGAAAGGCAACAAAGAAGGCATTTTTTATTTTAATTGCAACAATTATGCTTGATCATTTTTAGTATAGGTATAGATAGGACGTAATTCTTATTTAGGTAGGAGATAATACCAGAGTAATGGAGGAGGAAATGTGAAGTCATTCAAAACCAGGCTGTACATAAATATATTTAACCCTGTGGAGGCACGCCAGCACTGATGAAATGTTAAGCTGATCAACTGCTCAAAGGCTGAATGCTGAAATTGCGGTTCAGTCCTTAAGCACTGAAAACTTCTCCTGAAGCCACTGAGGGTTTTGCTAGGAGTGTTTGGGGGAGAGCACGGGTCTCTGGCTGGGTTCACAGATGTACTTAAGCACCAGTATTAACTTGCAGACCCCACTATCCCAAGAGGTGGGGAAAAAAAAAAATAATCAGAAAGTGAGTGATTCTACATGAACAGTTCGCGTTTAGAGCAAGGCATCCGTTTGCTTTCCCTTCTGCCACTTCTGTGGACCAAGTGCTTCCCAGAGAGTTGTGCCCGATTGCAAAAAAGGGAATGCCAGTCCTGGCTAGCTGAGCCTACTCGATGCTTATGGCACGGCTTAACGAGATTTACTTACTATTAGAATAGCTTCGACTAAAACTAGGTAGGACCTTCGTCTTTCCGATGTATCTGCTGATGTAGAAGTTTAAACTCCCTTGTCAGAAAAGCCTTTACTGTCACTTTGGCAAAAGGTCTCTGTTTCCCCTCCCGCGACGGGGAATCGGCTCCGGGATATGAAGGACTCCCGCCCGGCAAAGGGACCCAAGTCCCACGGAGCCACCGCGCTCCCCCCGACCCCGCAGCGCCCGGCGCCCCCAGCCCCGCTCACCTCGCTCGCAGTCAGCGCGGCCCCGCTCCGCCC
>JAHREE010000567.1:11190313-11276345 GCA_033628505.1 Tringa tobata | reverse complement strand
CCCCGCCCCGCCGCTCCACTACCAGCCACCTCCTTTGCCCTCGCCCCCGCGGTTCCCCTGGCCACTCCGCCAGCCTCACAAAGAGCAGAAGGAACCCAGGCAAAGCTGGCGAGAAGGGGACAAAACGGACCCGCACGGCGGCTGAGGAGGCAGAGGGATGGAGAGAGCCCCAGACGTGTCTGCGGGAAACAAAGGGGCTGGAAAAAAATGCCGTGAAGAGAAATGTCTTTGACGGGTTAGCTTTATCCCAGCCCCATGTGCTCTGAATAGTAATCTGCTTATTCCCAACCGGTGCGGAGTGCTGCATGACCTGATCATCTCTGGTTCCCTTTTTCTACCAGAATGGCTGTCAGTTTTGCCTCTTTGTCTCGTATTCTTCAGTTTTTAGCTTGGGTTAGGTATTATTTTTTAATTTACCACTGGTTTTAATCTGTGATGTTCATATTTGGCAAAGTTCATCTCTGCCTGTTAGAGCACGCACCCTTTATTTGCCAATTTGTCTGTAGTACCAGTCTGTAGATTCACCTCTCCATAGGATCTTTTTTCCTGTCTAATTTTTTGGCTGAGAAGTGTTAATCTGGTTTCTTGATGAGTGAATCAGTATTTCCACAACCTTGTGTTGTGACTAGAATCTAAAAGAGCAAGTGTGGTTTCTGCTTTCCATGCAGGATCCCAGGTATCTCCAATAAACAGCAGCCTTCCTTTAGCAGACTCCAAACCATTCAAAAGGTGCTAAATGCAACTTTACCAATTTAAGCTTTTGTTTATAAGAACAAAAGAGCTCCAGTGCTAAGGAAAAGCAGGTCCTACAGTGTTTGGTATTACCTGTGTTCATTTTAGTTCTGCTCTTCTCTGACTGATTTATTATTGCAACTTTACAGTTAGTATCTTAATTAATCACAAAGGTAAAGAATACTTGGCTAGGGTTTCTACAGCAACATGATAACTATGCTATCACATGTGTCTGCTGCACTTCTTTGTGGATATAAGTGCACAGATTGTTCTTTCTTTTGGAGGTTTCTTCTGGGGATATGTGTATGTATTAGTTTAGAAACTGTCAGGACTGGCAAGAGTTTAATTTGTTTCCAAAATATTTGAATATATACAAGATGTTAACCTAAAACTTGTTACGGCCATTTTTAAATTGTCTGAAGAATTGTTGCTGTCATGACAAGTTGGTTGCTTTTATCCTTTGGAAGGGTCGGTTAAAAGCATGCTCAGCCTAGCTGGTTAAGGTTTCCTTCACTGCCTAGTAAACACTTTCTGGCACCACGATAACAGCAATATTTCATTTTCCCTGACCTAAGCTCTTTTTTTGGAAGGGTTCTGCTGATCAGCACAGGAGGAAGAGAACAGATGACTATGATGAATCTTGCAAAACACTTCAGGCAAAGCTTTGAGCCTGTTACTTACTCATGTATTCTGGTTTCGTTTGTATCCCCCTAGGTGGGCAGGCCAGCAGGAATTTTACATGCAGTGAACTTTCTTTGCCTATGTAGGGTAGAGGTGTTTTTGCTTGAGGTTGCAGAATGGTACTAAACAGGAAGTGTGGGTAAAAAAGGGAGGCTACACAAGGAAATAATGGTTTTGATAGGATTTACAAATTAGGGACTTGGTCTGGCTTCCATTCAAGACATTGATAATAGTTTCACTGTAAGTAGGAGGGTCCCTTTCCTAGGAAATACTGGAACTGATGTAGTTTGTTTCGCCAGGATGTATGCTTTGCACTTGCAGCTTCTGTCTTGGCTAGAGCATTTATGAGTGAGTAAATCTGTGAGTGTCTCCCCCATATGGTTTCTCTTGTGTTTGAATCGTGGGAGCTCATGTTGCAGCTTTTCCTTTGTCTGTGGCACTTAACAGGTGCCATGTATAAAATCACTCTCATCTGCTTGACTATTTTTATTACGCTTGTAGGAAGCTCATTACCTGTGTGACTTCTACCTCTGTCACATTTATCATAATCAGTCAAAAGTTATTGGGAAGAGCAAAGACAAAGCAACAGTTACATGGACAGACAGTGTGATTTTGAAAACCTTGATTCTTTTGGACATCACACTTAAAATAACACGAAGAATGACAGGTGTGCCTAAAATGAAACTGCACTGTGCTTTAAGGGTGGGCTTTACCTCAGATGTTTATAAACAAGTAACAAAGGTTTATTACTCTGATATAGCTGATACAGCTTTAAAAAGATGGCAAATATGAGATGTTCTTAGTGCAGTTGGTTGCCTTAAAAGTTTTGTCTCTACTGTACAAAACTCACAAAAACTCATTCACAAATTGAATTAGAAATTAAAAGGAAGGAAAAAATTATGTTTTCTCAGTTAGGATAATAAGCAAATAGATCTTTGGAAACCTTAAAAGGTCTCAGTGAATCTGGGCATTATGTACAATTTTGATTCTGAAATTACAGTATCCAACTTTTCAGAAAAAAATTGTCACAAAATGTTGAGAAAATATTAAATGTTTAGAAACTGTGCTAGTTATACTCCTGCAGCAGCACTGCAGGATTTAAAGTTAGTAATCTGTGTTTAACAAGGCCTGCATTTTTATGTGAAAGAAAGGCTTGTTTTGGCCTTTCTGGATTGGTAGAGAGAATAATCCATTAAGATGACATTACAGTAGGCAAACTGGCTCCAGCTGAAGTACATAGCAATTCTCCCTTTTGCAAAACATTTCCAATACCTAATCTTAGAGGGGTAGTACCTATTGACAGTAGTTCCACAGAAGTCCATGGAACAACACTCATGACCAAAGTTAGCAAATCTGTGTACCTGACAACTTTCATGAGAGCAGTTGTAGGAAATCATCTGCTGGAATAGGTCTTAATTTCTGCAGAATTCCACATGGTTGGCTGCTTTTTTCTCTCCTGGTATTTGACAGCCCCAGTACCAAATGGCTGATAAAACAAAGGATAATAAATAATTCATAGGTATGAACTGATCTGACCACTCCACCTCCATTCCCACCCCCTGTATTTCTGTGCATAGATTCCACAGGTTACCTCAGAAATGTAAATATTAGCCATACTCACATATCAGCAATATATATATAGCAATATAATAATATATATAGCAATAAAGCAGCAGGATGAGTTATTAAGGCTTAAAAGGAAACTTACACAAGAGCTTCCTTTATCCTAATAGCTTCCTAAAGGCACTTGATAGTTCTTCCCTGGTGCTGACTCTGCTTTTGCGCGAATTGTGTGAGGGTACAGGTTATCATAGGACTACTTTTCAATAAATGGTTCTTATGAATAGATGAAGGTATCCGATGTGTGGGTTATACATGCAAAAATAGTAGTCCTGCATTGCAAAAACATTTAATACCAAGCATTTAAAATTCTGCTGGAGAATCAATTCTGCTCCCACTTAAATCAATAGAAAAATTCACTGATTAGCCTCTTCCTGTGTGCAGTGAAGCTGCTTACCTTTATTTTTGAGAAGCTCATACAGTATGCTGTCAGCATAGATTTTAGAAAAGCTGAGCACTTCCAGCTGCTGGTGGAATTCAGTTAAAATGCTATTGACAAGTGAAGGCCTGTGTCAATCCCATCTTATTGCCACTGATAACCCTAAACCAGGGAATTCTCTCTTGAACTCCTTCCTGACCAGGTTAGAGTCAAACAGCAACGTAGATGTGACAGATCAGAGCAAGGGTTGACTTCAGGCAATGTGATACATGAGAAATTCCCCCAGAAAGTAAGTACAAGTACAAAGCAGAGAGAATGTAGCTGAACAGACAGGCACAACATATTGCACTGGAATGATTTTCAGACTATAATTTCTTACTATTATTAATTCATATAATCAAGTATGCTGGGGCCAATAGATCAACCACTGGAATCAATGGAAAAACTTACGCACATGACCTACTGGGCATTGAGTGAGATCAAACAGCACCAGACAGGGACTGAAATCTTGACTAGAAGGAGAGGAAGCAAGGCTTCACACAAAGGATATCTCCATGAGCAAAATGGGCCACAGAATAGGTGCCATTATGAGTCAACATTTTTAGGATATAAGTCAGCGCTCTTATAAAATAATTTTATTCATTAATCTCATTCTTTTTAACAAACACAGGCAGCAGAAAATTGAAATCCTGCCAAGTCTGACTCAAAATTAATTTGGGTTTGTGCTTATATGGAAGAGAATAGGCCTATTGTCTGTAATTATATATAAGCTCCATAGGGTGACCCTGCATTACACAGGATGTAACTGAACAGCCTGTAATTGATGAGGTTTCCATTACCACATAACACAGTGCGCACAGTAATGAGATCATATAAAAACCTTTTTTAAAGTGTTAAGTACTTTCTTGTACAACAAGCTGAGTTCATATTATAAGGCAATAAGAAACCCAATTTCCTGGAACAAGGCAATAAGAAACTTGATTTCCTGGAACAATTCAATACATAGGTGCATATGTACTATAACACTGGGCTATACCGACATGGTGAAATAATTGCATTTAAAACTGTAATGTAAACTGAATCATGCAAAACGGATGAACACTTTTTGTTTAATATATAGAATGGAAAAAATGCTATTTCAACTGAAATAGTTTTGATATATCCAAAGTAATGACTCATCATTTAGAAACTATCACAGGTTTGCACAGAAAAAAAGGGATTTTTGAATAACAATGAAGTGTGGGGATATTTGCTTGAAAAATATGTTTTTAAAAGCAAAAAAAGAAAGCCCTGCATTCAGTAAAGGCTCTAATTCTGCAAATAAGTATCCTCATTCTTAGTATATACACATCTGCTGTGATGTCTCCATGTGTAAAGTAGGTTACATGAAGTTTGGAGGACTGGTGACGTGATTTGTTCAGGACTTGTATGTTTGGGAACATACAAGTAATACAGCAGTCTTCATCACGCAGTTGCAATGTGACGGTGTTTGAGGCTGCGTTTTATATTGTTTCCATGAGCAACCTCCAAGTGCTCCTTTATGTTCCTCTCCCAGAAGGACCGTTTAGCAGATCCCAAATGTGCAATGCCATGTGGCTGAGTGGGGAGCGAGACTCAAGTATGAGAGCAGCAGTGCCTCAGCATGACTGTGAAAATACAGCAGAGGTGCCACTTTATTTCCTGATGCTTAGAATAGGAAGTAAATGCAGCATCACATATGTTGCAGTCTGTTAACTAGGTGAAAGGTGAGTTTGTGTAGCCATTCTATAAATAAGCATATTTAAAGAGGCAAGAACATGCCATAGAGGATATTTTGAAAAAATGGAATGGGAGATGGTATTTGTTAACAAACAATCTTTAAAATTTTTGCTGAGAAATGGAACATCAGTTCCGAACCTTAGTACCTTGGTTATATGGTTTTTGGTAATTGATGCATTGAGTCTATCCTTTAAGAGAAGCTCTGTACGTGATTCATTCTGTGCTTGTGCTGGGGAAACAACCCACTCCAAAAAAAAGAAAAAAAAAATCAATGGGCAGGCAACAGCTATTTACTAAATGTTTAACATTTTGGTTTAGATTTAAGAGAGAAAAGGTGAAAAAAAATTTTAATGTCTTCATCATAAAACATATATTTGGACTCTTTTTTATGTAGAAAGTGGTCTTTACAAATCAGTCAACAGTAGGTAAGCCTGCCACAAAGCAGGATGAAGCCTTATTTATTCAAAACACCCACTGTCAGTGAAGACAACTGGTTCGTAGCGCTGAGATATATGACCTTCTACAATTTCCTTTGACATTCTTGGTGTAGAAGGTTCCCTGGGGTAAACAATGTTTTGTAAATGCAGTTGGTTAAGTTCTTCTCTCGCAAATAACCCAGGTAGTCCTCTTCCAATTATTTCTGTCTGGAAAGGTAGCAGGTGTCTTCTCCTTGTTCTGAGTTAATCTTCTGAAAACATTTCTTAATAATATCTATTTCAGAATTTTTCATTTCATTGTTGCTAAGTGTAAGGGCAATGAAAATCACGAACTACAAATAGCTAAGTCAAGCAGGGTTGGTTTGTGTTAGGAGAAACTGAAAAGTAAAATTACTGAAAAGAAAATTAGTTCTGTTTTACCTCAAACCAGGACATCTTCCATCTTTTCCAAGTGTCACCTTCCCATTAGCAGCAATGGAACAAGGCATTTCTAATATTTCCTGAAGGAATTTCTCAGTGTCCTGCACAAAATTCAACAGCAATGTACATACAGTGTGGAAATTAGACTTTTTTTGTCCAGAGTTTCAGAGGGATGCAGGAATTACTTCAGTGCTGAGCTTCATACAGGTGTTTGGTGAACATTTAGTCTTTTTTTATCCTTTTTTAAAAAACATATATAATAACTTGAATTTGCTGGATAATACAAGTAAAATTTCAAGTGCTTTTTGAGAAAGAAATCACTAAAGCTGCATTCTCTTATAATTAGTAATAGTTTTGGATAAGAATAATATTACTGTTTCAAAGGAAGACATATACTTAATGAAGGGAAAGCTAAATAAACAGTTTATACTTACTTGATTTAAGGAGGCTAGGATTTATAATTACCTGAAGTAAATGAATGCTGTGCTTATTATTATTACTATTATTATTTAAGAATGCTCTTAAAGAGATTTAAGAAATGATATTTGTTACCTCATAACGGTAAGACCTCTTGGAAGTTATAAGCACATGCTCATAACACATGATCTTTCTATGTTCTCTTTTGGGGTTGTATTGGAAGCACTGGGACTAATTTTAAAATATTTTTTGTTGTACTTGCAATTTCAATTAGTTGAAAAGTTTATCTGTTTAGGAGAGGAGTATATTGTTGAGTCTCTATAAACCGTGTCCTGTTGGCTGTATTGGCTAATAATTTTGTCAAAATCGGTGAGTCTTCTCATGTTAGTGAATAGATTTTGTGCATTATGAATACAAGCATCAGTTTGCCTATATTGTTACCATTTGAAAACATAGAAATCTCAGTAGTTCCTAGCTTGCTTTCATAAATATATACAAAACTGGAACAACCATTTCACATTGAATAATATAAAGTGATGCACAAAGATATACTTGCTATTTATGCCTCCTTTTGACGTTTTAATCAAAATTTTAAAAAGCAGCTACATACACTTTAAAATAAGGTGAGGATAACCTCTACAATTGTGAGGAGATTCTGTACAATATGGGATCAAAGTTGGCTTTGCACTATTGAACTATGACTCCTGTAGTTTGAACAGCACTGGTATTGTACAGACCTGTGAGAGATGTTGCACTTAGATTGCCTTCATTACCACACAATGTGGAAAACATCTGTAAGGAGCTGTAGGAAGGGCAGGGAGGAAGGGTAATGGATGAAGAAAGGGGGTAAAGAAGGCAAGATCCACTGCTATAACTATTGGCAAAACAAACTGCTTTCTTATAATCTTCATTGTTGGCTTAATTATCCCTTATTCTTTCTTGACTTCTGGCTGATGTCCCTTTCTTATCTCTTTTGATCCCTCTTGTCCCATCATTATGATTTCCCCATTGCTATTTTTTAATAATCTAATGGTGATGTGGAATTACACATTCCAATTTACTGTTTTCATATTTAGTCACTTGTCTAAAAAGTAAAATTTAAAATGAAACCCATTGGATTATGAAAAGCCATGGATTTTTGCTATGGATATAACTATACAAAAAAAATACATATATAGGGACTTGTCCTGGGTTTATATTGATCTGCTTAGCATGCCATTTATTTTGTAAATAAACACTGTGTTACAGTACACACTACTTTTTGTACTTTAGACTTCTAAACATTGGTATTTTACCCAATCCATTCTAATAGTGTGTAACTAAATCCTGCTAGACCAAATACCTAGGTTATATTAACTAGAAGTACTGCTAAGTTCATTATTGTAAAATCTCAAAACATCTCATTGTTTTCATATTACAATTATTATCCTATTTTGGAAACATGTCTCAGAGTTTTGCTATTAGTTTCAACAGAACCTTCATTTGGCCCCTAGAACTCAAATAAGTAACTTCTACTTGGAGCTGTAGGAGATGGACTTGCAATTTGGATCATGAGTAGTCCAAACGTCCACTTTTTTTTCTGTATGCGTATGTTTTTCTTCCTGAATTTCCTAGAACCCAGGAAAAGTAAAAAGCAGCAGAATAACTTCTTTCTCTAGGAATTAACTACAAGCTATCTTCTGGAGTAACATTTTTCATATTTCTTTACTGCCTTTTGTCTCTATTTCTGCTTCTGAAGCTGTGGTTACACATTTGCTGCAAAATAATCCAAACTGGGTTAAAAGATCAGCCAGTTCTTTTTCCTGGTCTGGTTTATTGCACAGCCACACAGAAAACACAAGGGATAGTAAACTGGCATGAATGTAGATTCTAAGTGGCAGATATAGGAGCTGTTTAACTTAGTATGCTATAAAATTAAACAAGAAAACATTAAGATGTAGATAATGCAAAATGGAGTATTCCTAGAAGCCTTAGTTAACTGGTAACACTGTAAATGCTCTGGAAAACATCTACGTAAATGGGGGACTGGGAAAAGAGGAGAAACGATAAATTCAGGGGTATGCTTTTAAATATTCTGTGCAAATAACATGTGATGCAAGATATTCCATCTAATTTTCTATGGAGGTATCCAGGAAAACATTAAATAATATTGAAAACAAATTTAAAATGGTAAAGTACTGAGTATATGAGGTAATATGTGAGGATGAGTTTTCTGGAATACAAAGACTTTAGACATATGAGGTTTTCAGTATACAAAGCTACCATATACTGTAATATTCTGTATAGTATCATTATCTAGTCACCTTTATTGCTATTTACTACAAAGAAAACGGCTCTGAGACAAAGTAAGGGTACTATAATCACATAGAATACGCACAAATAAAAATGTATGGGATTGTTTTGCAAGCACAATAGGACATAATTCCTGACTATGAGGTAAAATTGGCAGTATAATTTTAGTATCTTGTGTTAGAAACATAGGGAAAGCAGGAAAGTGATACATAATATTTTCTGATCTTGGTGCTTGTAGAGTTAAGTCTATAAATTAGTGAACAGTGAGGTGTATGGAAATAGGTTTCTTTGTTATTCAAAGCATAACAAATTCACACTTCTTTAACGCTTTGATTTATAATAATAAAGCCAGCAGATGTCATGTAATTAGATTTGTACTGCCCTTGAGGGAAGTGGATCAAATTCAGCTCGGTGATAGAACAAATAATACAATTGAAGTTCATATGGTTGGTAGAGATTTGCTGCTGCCACACTAAGGGGACAGTGTTAAAATGAGAAAGGGGGCCAGTTTGGGGACAGTGTTAATATGAAGAATAAATACAGGGCTAGATGCAATGCAACGTAAAGCTGCACTCCATCCCCTCTTCATATTCTATTTTTTGAGGCATATACACAGGCATTTCAGTTAAAAAGCCAGTTGTATTTTAACACATTCTCTGAACCTTATGGGAAGCCAGTAATGCTTGATCTCTAAGTGAAGTGGGACTTGGGGGTTCAGGGGACTGTTTTAGCTTTTTTTTTTTTTTAATAATTTAGAGGGAGAATTGTCAATTAATTGCCCTGATTGACTGAATTTGTCAAAAGAAGGGATGTGTTAAACTCTTTATTAAAATATGGATGTAACTGTTAGCAAGCTATATGGATGACTCTAGCATGCAAGGTAGCATCTCTGAAATCACATAAGCCTAGCGTCTAAATCTTGATAGTAAGAGATATCAAAATGGAAGTCACTGTAGCCCAGAAAAAATATACAGTAATGCAGATGAGTTAGGATCATATTGTGCCAACCTTATTCACATTAAATAGTAGTGCATTGTCTATTCTGAGTAAATAGTCCCAGTGACTTTAGTGGAACTCTAAATGTGGGAACAGGTGGGCTCATGCGAGCAGGGACAGTGCAGTACAACCATCTGTGTCCTCATGGGAGTTAAAATGCCCAGATTGTCTGGGAACCATGGGGTAAAATCCCAGTTCTGAGTTCCACTGCTGTATATGGTTTACCTTGGAGTATGTGGACAGTGGCTAGTAAGTTTCTGCAATGGGTAAAATAAAAAACGTAAAACAGCTTGCTCTTTTTCCCCACCCCAAATTGAAAGGTGAAATGAACACAAGGAATTTGGAGGGGAGGAGAGGAGTGCACTAAACTATTTCAGCTGGCAGGGACCAACAAGGATCACCTGGTCCAACTGCCTGACCACTTCAGGGCTGACCAAAAGTTAAAGCAAGTTGTTGAGGGCCTTTTCCAAACACCTCTTGAACACTGCCGAGCTTGGGGCAGTGACCAACTCTCCAGGAAGCCTATTCCAGGGTTTGACCACTCTCTTGGTATAGAAATGCTTTCTCATGTCCAGTCTAAACAGTTGTAAATAGCATGTCTTGAATTAAGAATAGATGCTATATTTCTGGTAGTTTGTGACGTTTCTAGAACAAAACATGTCCATTAGAAGGATTTTTAAGTGGGAATCATTTTCATTCCCAGCAATTTAACAAATTCAGTGCTAGTTCTTAAAATGCTCTCATGATGCATCCATGTTTTTCAGCAAAACAAAGTTTTGTTCAAAAAGCTTCTCTAGCTCTGCTCCAATATTACTGCTTGTTTGGCAGTTGGACACTGCTTGAAGAAGCCAGAACAATGTTCTCAGAACATTTAAGAAACCAAATGAGTTTATTTTTATAATTTTTTAAACATTTGTGTGCAAGTTACTTATTTTTGCTGACAAAGTAGAATAAAATACGATGTTATGCAAACCCAAAGGAATTAAATAATCTCTTTCAAAATTCCTTTCAATAGTCACCTCCAGGTTAGTAAGGAGTCTACGATCAGTTGGTGTAGAGGCAGCAGCTCTCGTGCTGTGAGAAACATGCAACATCAAGGCTTCGTGTTCATTACAAAGGACATGTACAATACCGGGTCAGATGGCAGTGGAATTTGATCTAGATGAAGTGTGAAATCGCAGCACATGTCTGTCAAATTATCCAGTGTATGGCGTTGTGTTTATGACAGCTCTATTTCAGCTGGATGTTGGCTTACTAAGGACAAGCAGTACTGGCCTAATAAAAACTCTGCTGCTACTAAATTACTTCTATAAGATTTTTAAACAAAACTTGAACTACTGCAGTGAGTTTGTATAGATTCATGGTTGTAGTGTTTTTGCAGTATGCTCATGAAGTCAGATTTGCCATCTTTTAGGGGCACAGCCTATGGCAGAGGTGGAAAAGCATGTGCAGCTACAATCACTAGGTGTTATGGGTGCTATCACTTACTCAAAATGGGCCCCAAAGCTGAGGTTAACAACTTTTAAAGGTATTTTTAAAACAAGAGGTAGATCTAGGTGCTTGACTAAAAGCATGGAGAAGAGGGACATGCAGTAGGAAGAATGTGATATTCATCCATGCTATTTTCTGTTCTTCTGTTTTGAGTTAAGAGAGAAAGTTGCCTTTTATTTCATCTATTTGGTCCATTCAGTACTTTTAATGTATTAGTTTATTGAGCATTTAATTAGGCATAATTTAGTTTGAGGTTTGTGGTGTAGAGAAGAATTAAAGTGAGAGAACCGTGATAGATTAAGCAGCTTGGGCCTAATTCTGTGTAACTTTTACAATAATTTCTACTGACAAAAAATAAGCTAGCAGTTGTTTTGCTAGATGGAGTAGACTAGACTTGAATATCTGTCAGTATAACACAAGTCCCAAATGAGTGTGAAATTCTACCATTATCTCTTTGTGGTTTATAAATATTTTATAATGGTTAAACAAAGTGGCACAGAATGTCTGCTTATTATATTTGGAGACACCCACTTGAAGTTGGAAGTAGGTCCAAGTATGCTGGAGGACAGGATTTTAATTCAAAATTATCACAAGAATAGAAATAATTAAAAAGATTGAATGCAGGTCAATAAAGAGAAGTGAAGGGTGATGTACTCAGGAATAATCAGTTAAATAAAAACAGGGTGAAAAAACAATTGGCTTCATAAATCTGAAGGAAAAAATGTAGATAATAGATCGGAGCGGAATGCAGTTCAACCAAGTAATTAGTTGCAACAAAAGCAAAAAAAAATGGATCTGAGATCCCTGAACAGCACATACTACATCATGTGTGTATTTCACATAGTGTTGGGAAAGACTTCATCTGCAGCTGAATGCTCAGTTTGGGGTGTAGCCATTCAAGAAGGAGTTGGCTCGATTAGATGCAGATGCACCACAGCACTGGTGTCTAACTGTAGGTTAGACACCACATCAGGGATGACATCAGGATATTAGGCTGGATTAGAAGATTCCATTGATTTTTGATGATTCCGTAAGGTTCCAGACCACAGAGAATCATGATGTGACCAAAACACTAATATCAATGATCATACCCAAACCTATAGATTGGATTATGGTACAGTATATGTGTATGTGTGGCTCTTGACTCCGGACCAGCAGAATTTGGCCTGATACTTCAAGAGAAAAAAACAGACCCCAGACTATGTATGAGGCTCAGAGAGCCAAACCCACAGCATACACAGATAAGAAAGGCAAGGAGCATTCTGCAAAAATATAAACTTTTTATTGTATGGTGCATGCATATAGTGTAACATATTTGATAGCCATTAGTGTTTGTAAAGATTAGCTCATCTTAGCAACCAGTTCTAAAAACAGAGTGCAGGCTCATACAAACTTCATCATATCACATCCAGGAGGAAGTGATTTTGTTACTGTGCAGGGGCTTCTACTGTATTCATTACAGCCAACAATATCAAAGCAGCATGCAGTACCATGAGATAGCATTTCTTTTTCCGTAGCATTTCCACAGATAGGACACTGTAACTAGTAACATATTGCCTAATACCACCTCTTGGTATTCTGGGTTTTCAACATTTAAAAGCTCCGTCATTTTTCTAGGATGTTCTATCACTGAGAAATGTGAATAGCTGGAAATAGTTTATTTCTGCATTAGTCTGCACTGCTCTAATTTCCTTCCCCTCGTGTGTCTTTCTCGGTTTTAAGTTTTCCCTGGGTAATGTCACTGACATGTATATCATATATACCATTTCCAAAAAAAAAAAAAAGAGTAACAGCTTGTATCACCAAGTGTGATGAAGTGTGATGGTAACTGGCACTAGGCTACCAGTAGAGGAACAGGAGAGCTGAATGTCACTTTTTAGCTCTTGTGGTCCACATCTTTGGGTCTGACAATTACAGGAAAAATTGGTGTATTTCAGGAGAACAAACATTAGCATTAATTATAACTGCTGAGATAATTTGTAATGTTTCTTTATTCTTTTGTTAAGTTTCCTTTTGTGAGATGCTAGGAGCTGAAGTTTATTGCCCAACTTTTGAACCCAGACTGTGGGCCTTTATTTCAATATCCATTCTTGTTGTAATACGAATAGCTGCCAGAGTGGAAATCAGGTGCAATATAAATCACATACATTCACAGCCAGTGAGAGGGGAAAGAAGGAAGCAGGAAAGAGACCAAGTTTCAGATAAAAAATGCTTTAAAAATGTTGCAATCAGAAAGATGTAGGCAAAACATAAAGGCTAACCTACAGTGTAGTTATCTACACTGGATATTGAAATTGGATATTAAGGATGTACTAGGGTGGAGATGTGTAGGAGAGAAGTAGCAGTCTGTCCTCAAGAGAGAAATCCTTGTATGTAAAACTAAGGTACGGGTCCCCCCAGTGTAACAACCGGCAGCGATCTGTGACAGTGAGCTGTGAGGCCCCCGGGAATGAACCCTGCTGAAAAGAGCTCTCCAAAGATGTTGCACAGCTGGTCGCCTGCAGTAAGCGATGAAACTTCTATTGCAATGGCTGAGTGAAAGTGAAACAACACTAAAATCACATTAAAAGAGGCTCAGTGTCTCCTGGACACCGGAGGCCAACACATAACGCTACAGAATGGGTTTATGTGTAGGTCACAGCTATCCTATTCTGAGCTCGGCCACCCCGTTCCCTCGCCGGTCGTCCCCAAGCACGGCGCGCCGCCTCGGGNCGGTTATTTAAAAATATACTATTCAGTGGAAGAAAATGCTTTAATTACACGAATCAGAACTTTGAATAAGGTGAGTAGGATTTAGTCACTCACTTCTAATAGCAGCTTGGAAATCAAGGCCAACTTTTGCTGCCTATGTTAAAAAGCTACCGTGGAGCGAAGCTGAGGTGTGAATTTAGAGTATGCTATCTGCATTGCCCTAGAGCCTTTATACTTTTGCGAAGAGCAGTTACAGGGAAATGTAGTTTAAGAGTTCTTATGGAACAATAGACATGGCTAGGATAGAGAACTAGTGCTTATGAATTCTTACATGTAACAGTAATTTTCTTGTGTGAGCAGCCTTGATTTTGTAGATGCACTGCTTTGATTAAAATAAACTGTACCTTTTAGAACAGAAAAATAAGGAAGTGAAATATCTGTTTGCAGGAGTCCTGTCCTTAAGAAGTTGGGCTGGTCTAAAATATACGGAGAGAGGAACAACTTCTTATATAAAAAGTTTCAAAATAATTTCAAGCTTGTAACAGACGCATGTTGTTGAGGCAGATTATCAGAGATTTCTGAAATGATCTCTCTGGAGAGAGATACTGTTTTATATGTGGAATTCTTTGGAATGTTTATAGGGCTGCTTATGATACTTCTGCGCCAAATGCAAAACGCAAATACCCAGATGAGGGAGAAGCTGATGAGGAAGAGATTGAAGAATATAAGGTAATAAAAAAAAAAAAAAAAGTTTCTTTTTCTCTGGTATTCATAAGTCTCTGATGGAGTTATATGCACACACATGTATTTTATAAATAAAAATAAATGTGATGTGTATAGATACTTTAAAATATATGTCCCTCAGTGGCATCTCCCTTCATGTCTTCCACTGCAAAGATCTAAGAGAGGGGGCATAGACACTTAGTGGTTCTCTTCAGACATGGCTTAGGTGCGTTCAACTTTACACTCACCAGAACCCAACATTTGGAGGCTTAATTTACTGTTGCTTTTAGCAGGGTAGGTTTAGGTGATAGTGCCTGCTGGGAATGACAGTGTATTATGACTGGCTGTCTTGTGTGGGAAGAAATGGTAGAATGTGTGCATCCTTGGGTATGCAAAAAAAAAAATATCTTGACCAGAATTTCTTTGTGTCAGAAGAAAAGTTTGCATTTAGCACGAGACAGGCCATTGGATGAGATACAAGGAGGCTGAGGGTGCCTTCCAACCTGCCTGTTAAGTGCAAAAGAATGCAGTTCTGGATGAATGGAAGAAAGAAGGGATTCTGTGGGAATGGAATTAAGAGGCTTGGTTTGGGGTATGCTTTAAGTATCCAAAAGATCCAGGAAAGGTTCAGTTAAAAAAAATGAAATCCCTCCATGGTCTCTAGAGAATGAGTGGTTGTCAAACTTTCATGTTCTTTGTTTTTCAAATGCTCATCCAAGAGCATTGTCCAAGATGAGTGGTAGAGACAGGTGTTTAAACAAAGGCATGATTATGATACAGCTGTGTTCCTGATTTGCTTTGTGATCTTGTTATGGCATATATCCTCCCTCTCTCTTTTTTAACTTGTCTTAATAATCTTGCTTGTGTGGTTAAGTAGAGTCAAGGTCAGTGCATTTATGAAATAATGCAGTGTCTGCTGTTCTCTTGGATGCTAAAAAAAGTAATTTTTGAAATACGAGGCCTTGATAGTGTTACGTTTATGTTCTGTGATAATGTCTATTTTACTTCTATCTTACTAAACCAAAAAGTAAATATATTACAGGACATTTTTTGATGACTAATTTTTAAAGTCTATGTGTAAGTGGACAGACATTCTTTTTAACATGTGAGGTGTTAGTCTGTACATCTTGTTTAGCAAGCCAATTTTTTCATCATCTCAAAGAAGGGATTTACAGAGTACATGCACTGTTTGTGAAGTGGGGTTTTTATGTTCACTTTAGTGATCTCATGAGTTGATTTTACTCCTTCTCCAAGTATGTGGTTAAAAAACAATACTTTTTTCAGTGAAATATATATGGATAAGTCACTTCAGTTGGCAAAGCATATGAATCTTAAAATTAACATTTTCTTTATTAGGATGCAAGTGGCCAGACTCTTGCTATATTGTTGAAATTGAGGAATATTTTAATAGCACTAGCTCAGCCCAATTTCAGTTGAGCAGATGAATAGATGAGTAGAACATGTATAGTGGAGTCATCAGCTGTTTTCTGCAGACATTGCTAATTTCCTGTTGGCAAGGAGATAAGAACTTAATAAAATCCCGTCTGTAGTTATGTAACTTTTTTGTTAGTATTTTAAGCCTGTTTAAATTAAAGTCTTGTAATATGAACTGATACAAAAATTTAGATCCTTATAGTATCAGGCTCTACTGGATTGTGTTCAATACTCTGTAGACAAAAGTAATAATTGACTTAACTATTAGTGTTACAGACAAATATTGCTAGTTTGTCAGTTTTGGTAGGAAAATTAGAGGTAAGTATTTTCAGTGTAAAGTGACTCATATGTCTCTAAAACTCCGACTTGCTGTGTTGTGTTCTGTATGATGATACCAGGTAATTGTCCTGAAGTGGTTTAAAATTTTTGCGCTTTGACTTCAGATTTGGTGGAAATGAATGTGTCCTCAAACATCAACTGCTCTAGCTGGAGCCTGAGCTGTAATTGCTGGTGAAGATGGATTACTGTGGAGATGCAACATTGTTGTTACTACAATACAGTGAGATGGCACAGGGTCTACAGGTGTAGAGTGTGAATGTAGGCATGATACCTTTCAACAAATATAGCTGGGTATTGTAGGGGATTTCTATCAGTTTCTAGTCTTCCAGATGGAAAGTGAAGTGAGCTGATGACACCTAAATGCCTTATGCTGGTGTTTTGAGAGAAGGCTGAACATTGACATTGACTTTTTGATTATGTGGGGAAAGTGTGAGAGCAGTTTTTGAGATTAAAGATGAAGTATGTTAATCTCTCAGCCATTTAGGAACCTCTGATGCAAAAAAAGGTGATTTTTTTTATTTTTATTTTTTGGTGGTTTTTTTTTTTTTTTTTTTTGGAATAAGTGTAAATTTCTAGTGAGAGTTCTTAGTAAGCGTCAGGCTGATACAAAAATGAAGGGCTGCAAGGCTGCTTGTTAAGCTTCCACGCTGGCAGCTTGACTTCTGTCTTGGAGCCTGACTCTGCATTGCAAACCATAGAGGTGGGAGACACAGGAACAGATGTGTTATTGGCAGAAATGAATAATAGATATTTTACAGTCAGAACATTGACTTCTGGTTTTAAAGAACTACAATACTCAGTTTTTGTGGAACTGAGCCGTTGTACTAGGGTTAGTTGAGCTTCCAGGTCTGTATTTGGAAGTGACAGATAATGGGACTAGACTATCTGCTGCCACTCCCAGGCTTTTCGTCATGTTCTCAGAGTTGTGATTGCTGCTCTGCCTCTCCCCATCCCCAGGTGAATTTATTCAATTATTTGAATCTGTATAAATGTCTGGTATCAACATCGTTCCGTGGCAAAAGAGTTCGAGTTTTAACATTGTATGAAATACAAAAATACTACTTGCTGTCTGCCAGCCTAATTTGATACTGCACCTTTTTACTTTATTTCTGCAAGGAGTGGCCTGCAATCTTGGAATGCTTCCATGCCACTGTTCTGGAGGCTGAAAAAGTCTTACTTGGTTGAATCATTGTAATTGCTTAATGTATTTCTAGTCATTTCAAAAAAACTATGTGCTTGAATATTGTGGGTAGATTCTGTTTCCCTAACTCAACAACAATATACCAGACTTGGGAAAGAAAGGATGATTAATATGCAAGAACCTAGTATCTTGTATTACTGTGAATTTCATTGTGTCGTTGCTTTGACTATGTCCTTTCCCTTTGAAAGTAGGTGGTGTGGGCTTTTTGTTTCTGGCCACAAGACCTTTTATTAATGATTTATGAAGGTATAAAGAGAACTGGGATGACTCAGAAGTAGGTATCTAACATGTGAAAGCTAAGATGTAGAGGAAGATGGAAGAGGAGAAAAAGGTGTAAGCAGTTTTTAGTAAAACTCAAAGCTTTCGGCTTTTTTTTTTTTTTCTGAATAATGCTGCTACTTGCCTGCTGTTCATTCCTTTTCCTTGTAAACATTGTTACTACTTCTGATAGCAATCTTTCCCTTTTTTGGGACCACTTTTCTTCTCACGTGAAGCACTATATTAACTGATTAAGATTTATGTTGAAATCAATAACATATGAAAGAGCACGTGCATCCTACTAAAACACGGTAGATCACGAACCATAGTAGTGGTTCTTCAATTTTATCGGGATTATTTCAGGATCAACGGAAAACAGAAAGTGACATGAAGAAGCGAGTCTCTTTGTTTCTGTTCTGAGTTTTATGTTGGATGTTCAGAGTATGTCAGTGCCACAGATCTCTGAATTCCAGAAATCTGTCCGTTGGTGATACACGAACTGGGGAAAAAGATTGTTGCAATACAGTTCCCATTTTCTGTAAATGTTGAGGCTACAAAATGGGAATCTTAAAATTACTCTTAAGGAGACAGTCCAAATGAAATATTGGCTTTTATCATATGCTGTATCTGTGAAGTGTGCACTTTTAACAGATTTATATAGAGAAGATGGTTTCGGCTGCTCAGCTTGGAACATAAAAGAGGATTGAGTGGATATAAATGTACAAGGGTTCTACTACAGGAAGACTTCATCAAAATACATAATTTACTTTAGTCTAAGGAGTGAAAATCGGGGGGGGGGGGACGACACAAAAATTAGAAGTTCTATACCTTGTAAAGGACTTTCTAGACTGTCAGGGCTTAGAAATGAAGGGGTTTGTATTTTATTCTTCTTTCAGAGAACTTTTCCAGTAACTCTCCCCATTAATGAGAGACAGGCAGACCTTTCTGGGAATAGGTAATTATTTCCCCTCCAAAACTGGAGTTGGAACCATTCATGGTCTGCTGTTTTAGGAGACTTCTGTTTGGGACAGCCCACTCCTTTCCTTAAGAAGCAGAATCATAGTGAGGAAAGTAACAGCGTGATCTTGCATACTTGTAAATGCTTCAGATACTTGGAATATCTGCTTTATTTCCAAGGATGAAGTAGAGCTGCAGCAGGATGAAGAGAACCTGCCCTATGAAGAAGAGATTTACAAGGATTCCAGTACCTTTCTTAAGGTAAACTGCTTTTGCAATTAGAAGTCTAGTTAAAGCTGGCATAGTTGTGTTAAACTATTTCTGCAATTGATGGTATTTGAAATACAGCTTTAAAGGCTGAAGTAACTGACTGGAATTCAAAAGTGCGGAAGCTTCCTGTGAAAGGTATGAAAGTAACTAGTGTTTATATTGATCTGAGTAAAGATTTGGGTCAATTTGCAATGAGCTATAGTAATGGTGGGCCTGATTTGGAACTAAAAACACAATGGCGGTCTTGACTAGTGTGACTTAGAGAGGCATGTTGAAAATAAAAAAAAAAATCTGTTACTTCCTCATTTGTCAGACTAACACGTGTAGTATGTATGTATATGTCCAGTTATCTCCCTGTTGCACTCACTGAACTCCCTTTTGTTCTCTAGGGTACTCAAAGCTTAAATCCACACAACGATTACTGCCAACACTTTGTGGATACAGGACACAGACCCCAGAACTTCATCAGAGATGTTGGTATGTCATAGTCACTAACCGTTTGAAGATAACTCATTTTATTCCATAACACTTCTTTTTTTTTTTTTTTTTTTGTCCCCTTTTTAATTCCTTACAGTGACAGGGTAATGTAGATACACATATACTTCATGCTTTTGTCTCTCTGTGTGAATACACATCAATAGATAAATTTATATGAATAATTTTATTTTTAATCAATTAGAAGGTGGTTATTACCAAGGCTCTTCTTTCTCTTGGTTTTATTTGAAAGTATTTCACCTGTAGGATTTTTTCAAAACTAGCTCTTTTGACTCCAGAAAGTAGATGAGTCTAGTGAGCAGATTTTGAAACCTTTGGAAGTTTGAATAACTGACAGTTCAGCTGTTTCCTGGATCGTATCGCCTCTAAGAATGCAGGTAACACGTAAAGTATGGAAAATGCTTAGATTTAAGTCAGTAAGCAGTATGGATAATATTTACCAGCTAAATTATGTAATTATTGACAACTCATTAGAAAGCCCAACATATTATTGAGTTTAGAGGATGTTATTTTTTAAGTTTATGTTGATCCAGCCATCACAGAACTTGTAATTGAAATCTTACTTTATTAGGCCTGAATTTAATCTTTCTAAAACTAAGATATGGTTTGGTCCCGTTTCCTGGAATGGGTCCCTGGTAGTTACTTGGTTTCTCAAAAAAGCAGGACATGTCTCTGCAATTTTCTGCAACAGATCTCTGTATTTTATCAAGTTTAAGATTGGAAGTGTGTTGCATTAATAGATGCTACCTACCCAAGGAGGTTTTGTTTGCCTATTGAGGCTTTTGGAAGAGAGAGAGACCTACCTGTGGGTTTTCTTTTGGTCTGTTGTGTTGTTTTTTTTTAAAAAACAAGTGAAATCACTTTCATTGAAAATTCTTTTGCATCTATTACTTAGCTACTGATAACTGGCTTCCATTTCTGCTGGTTACTGCAAGTGCACTTGACTTGCACTGGTTGGAAGCAATACAGCAGTGGAAATCAGAAAAACAGTGATGTTTTTAAGATGTATTTAAGGAAAAAGAGTGAAAGTAACTTCTGGGTGTTTTATGCACATGTAATCAGAGGTAAGGTTAGAGACTAAGAACTTTGCTTTTATCAGACCAATGCTATCATTGGGGGTTCAGAAGTTTGAATTAAAATAAGGTTTTGTCAGTGTCATGTTGACGGGTGGACTTGATGATCTGGAAGGTCCCTTCCAACCTAGACAATTCTATAATTTTATGAAGGGTTGTGGGGTTTGTGGGTCTGTGTGGGTATTTTTTTTTCCCCAATGGATTAGGACCATTTGAAGTTGTAAATTTAAATGAACAGGAAGCTTTGTAAATAAGTCCTCCTAAGGTTGAATTGAAACTGCTTGGGAGACAGAATGATAATTTTTGGCTTGTGCTGAGCTTGCTGTTAGCAATAAGAAAAACAAACTGTCTACTTTTTTTTTTTTTTTTGAAGGGGCAATGTAATATACTGAAAAGTTTGCTCATTGTTTGTTTTTTTTTTTTTTTAACAAAAAAGTTTGCTGCAGAAAACCTAATTACGGTTCTCCCTTTTGTGTTCTGTACACATGAAAGGTTTGAAAATTAGCATCGTAAATCTAAGTCTAGGAACCCAATAAATAAATATACATGTATTTAGATCTTCATGACTGACACAAGAGTCCATATCTCAATACAGGGGGTGCCTAAGGGAACCAGCCACACCCCAGTTGCCTCCTTAGAAAGAGTCTTCAAAGGTTAAATAAGAGTATTCTGTAAGTGAATGTTAATTAGATCTTAATATAAATGTAAGGATGGGGGGATAACAAAATAACTTTCTCTCATTATTCTGGCATTCTTAGTTTAAATGAAAGATTGTTTCCTTCTGATTAAAGGAGTTGTGAACTCCTTTTATATTGTAGTGCTCTAGAGAAGATTAGAGCACACACACTACATTGAGTAACAGACATAATTAACCGAGTGAAGGAAGGAGGCTTTTGAGAAGTACTGAATAAAATAACTGCTTCGAAGGCTTTGGTTTGTTCTAACAGAATTTAAAATGAGGCTGTGTATTAACATTTGGACCTATTCAGAATACTGGACAATGCTTAATTGATACAAATTTATTCTCTAAGTAGTTGTTAACTTCATGTTTTTTTCTTCTTAGGCTTAGCAGATAGGTTTGAAGAATATCCAAAACTTAGAGAGCTCATCAGATTGAAGGATGAGCTGATATCTAAATCTAACACTCCTCCCATGTAAGTGTTCTTGTGGAAAACGCCTTTCTTCTCCAGACCTGTTTGAAGTTAGCTGTCTGCTTTGCAAATCTCTATCTTTAGCACCTGCTCAGAATTTACATTTTCTGTTTCTGTTTGTATATAGAAATTAATCAGTTGAAACTTCGGAAGAGTAAAATAAGTTTGTTTTTGATAGTTTAATCTAGATGTTTAATATCGTATATAAACTAGGTTTTCTTTCCAGTGTGTGATTATTTACAGTATCTAAAGCTTTGGTTTTTAAGACTGAACTGTCAACTGATTGGGCTGCAGGCTTTAATTTGGAAATTAAAAGAACATTGTATGATTGTGAATCTCATGATACTATGCAGTATACAATAACAAGAAAAGCTTTAAAAAAATTGGCCTCTTAATATAACCTTAGTGGCTCTTGTAACAGATCTTTTTGTGTAATCTTTTTGTTCAGCTATTATCTTAGTATCCATTAATCAGATGTTACTTTGTAGTTTCAAGACCAAAAAATGTTTAGACTGGCTGGAAGTTATTTGTCCTGTTACCTTCGAATTATCTCTGAGTTTTTGCTGAATATTAGTATAAGCATGCAGCGTGTTACTCCCAGGAATTTGAAGCTATCTGAATGTTAACCTAATGCTTTTAATATACTGTTGTCCAAATCTGTACTGAGTAAAATAGCATTATTTCATGATAGTCATGTGAAAAACTCTGAAACAGTTGTCTGAACAATTGAGCTACAAATGGCAAAATTTAGCTTGCTATTTTGAAGTTAGGTGTGCTTTGGCATTCTTAGCCTTAGGGGGAGAAAAATACTAATCAAATGCTGCCTTCTTATTCCACAAATACATTTATGGAATAATAATCTCTTCAAGACACTTCCTTAGGAAGAGGGAGATGGTGGTCTGCTAATCAGCTTTTTTTTAAGGTATTGATGAGAGGGCAGTGTAATTTTTTTGCTAGCAATCCAGCAATGAGTGGCAGACAGGTGTGGAGGCCAGTCTTAAGAGTGCATTTGAGTGTGTATTTAATAAAATCAATGTGTGTGAATTATGCTTTTGTTATAGGGGTGGAGAAATACATTCCTACTGTATGAAAAGCAACCACATTTCCAGTATTCAGAATCTTCTAACATAACATATAATAAACAGCAATTCTAAAATTATACCACTTTCACAAAGTGAAGCAAAATAGAAATTTGTTAACCAGACAGTAAGCGTTTGCTTCTTAAACGTTGATGTTTTCTCCTATGTACTCCATGGATGTACAGGGAGTCCAGTGATTCTGTACTAGATATTGTTGTACAGTCTGTGTGGGCATCTGTTTCCTGCTTGCTAAATTAGAATCCTAAAAACTGTTTATTGAGAGAAAGACTACTTTTAAAAAAATCTAATGCAACGGCATCTAGCCTAAGTTAAATGAGAATGTGTTATGCATCCCCTCTGGGTTTAGTGCTGTGTGGAGTATAATTTTCAAACCATTGCTAAAACTTATCCAAGCAACCTTATCATTTTTTGTTTAAACAGGTACTTACAAGCAGATTTGGAAGCTTTTGATATTAGGGAACTGAAGTCTAAATTTGATGTGATTCTCCTGGAACCACCACTTGAAGAATACTACCGAGAGACTGGCATTACTGCCAATGAAAAATGCTGGACCTGGGATGATGTAAGTATTTTTCTTGCTGTGAAAAACATTTCATACATGTCTTTAAGCAAAATAAGTTTGAGGATTTAATTTGGTATCACAATGTTTTAGAGATGTGGTATGTTTTTTATGTTTTTTTTAAAAGAAAAGTCTAGATTCTTAGAAAAACTAAGTTTTCTATTGTATGCATGGCTATGCTATTTCTGTTAAAAGACTTTTTTTTTTTGAGGAGTTTAATGAATTAAATATACCTTTTTATTCTCCTGGTTGAAAACTTAAATCTAATAGTGGGTTTTCTCCCTACCCTCAAATTCCATGAGTTTTCTTTTCTGTTTGGCTTTTGTTGTTGAAATTCAGAATATCCATTGTAAATATTCCCTTGTTTCTTGAAATTCTCAAAGAGATTTTTAAGGTATGCTTTTTAATATGCTGGTCTTCTACGCAAAGAGTAGATGAATATGCTTCATTAACATACCTCCTTTTTCCAAAGTATTGATTAGGTAGGAAATTTTAACAGTCAAATTAAGTGTAATCCTGAGAAGCCTAACAAAATAGGTAAACCTTACTTGTGGAATTTTGTTCTTGTTTTTAAGTATTCCGTTACTGTTTAGTCATCTCAAAGGGTTTTTTTTGAAGCCATGTTGATTTCTGATCGTTTTTTGGGAACAAGGAGAAATCTTAATGTGCAAGATGTGATCTTTATTGACAGGTGGGAACATGCAACTAATACATACCTATTATTTAGAGACCCTATTTGAAAGGTATGCAGCACTCCATCTGCATAAGCAGCAAATTCATCATAATATGAGTAAATCAGTAGATTGAAGCAGGTGTTGCTGAGATTTTCGTATCTATGTTCGGTGCAGTTTGGAGGAGGGCGATGGTGGTGTTACTTTAAACTAGATTTAGTTTTTCCTTAGGCTGGAACCTGCACATGCATAACTTCAGAAGTGAATCAGGCAGACTAAAGGGTCATGAGAACTAAATAAAACTCAATCCACCTTTAAGGCATGAATTTGAAAACAAATTCATACCTTGATAAGAGAATAGGTAACTACATGTTACAGAGTAAGTAACTTCTGTGTTACATCAGGTGAAAGTGGTGCCTGGCAGCATTATGCGGGGGAAAAATAACATTCATTCCTAACAGAAAAACTGGAAGTGTTGGAGTTACATCCTTTTAGAACGGCTTCTACTGCACTGTTTTTTCTTCACAGTGGCACTGAATGAAGCTTGATTGGATGTGTTAGCAAGTTACAGCTGAATCTTTTCAACTTGTAATGAGTAACAGATGCTTTGCATCTGTCATCGTTTCATCCTGAATGTTACTCATCTGTCACTGTTGAACCACTGTCCTGATAAATTCTTGCTGCTTCTTTCCTGAAAGTGAAAATGGAGAGACTGTCTTTCCTATATAGTAATAGGAATTAAGCACATTATAAAAAATGTCTCTTTACATGCTTCACATAAGTAACTCCAGGGCTGAAAAGAAACAGAGCACTATTGCTCTGTTACTAAAATGTTTTTTGCTACTAATGAATAGTAAAGTGAAGCAGAGGTTTAGGATATAAACATCATGTGGGTTGTATTAGTCTTTTAACTCTAGAATTTTCTATATAGATAGAATTTTTGTTAAAAAGAATAATTAAGCTGGTCATTAGCTGCGTTAAAAACATGCGCTTGGGTACGAATAAGGTAACTTTTACAACATACTTTCTGGAAAATTTTAAGAGGATGGCTGTGAATGATACACAGAGTTATATCTTTAATAAAAAGTGCTTCCTGTTGTTTTTTGTGATAATGCTTCAACACTTAATAAGTATTCTTCCTTATATAACTGGTGATTTATATTTAAATCAGAAACACTTTTATTACTATTATTGTTATTAGATCATGAAATTGGAAATTGAAGAAATTGCAGCCCCGAGGTCATTTGTGTTTCTATGGTGCGGTTCAGGCGAGGGTCTGGATCTTGGCCGAGTGGTAAGATGATGTTTTAATTCAATTTATCAGGGACAGGCTTAAGAGTTTATTTTTATCATTGACTTTTTCTGTATAGAGTTCTCACTGTAACTGCTGAGAGATGTTTTGTAACTGTGGTAATTGTAAGTGGATTAAGTAAATTTAAGTGTATCTGGCATTAACTCTTTAGATACTGCTATTTTCCAGATGAGTTGCTGTGACTGTGCGAGGAAGCATAATTCTGTAGGGTCTAGAAAGCTGTACTGTTGTCTTGTTTTTGATGTATGCATGTTGCCAAAGGAGCAGGTTGCTGTGTTGAGTGCGTTTACATTATTTTTTTCTTGGCAGTTTTCTCTCAGAATTTTTCTTGCTAAGTAGAAAGGTGCTACTATTTCATAGTGAGATAAAACTATGTGCGTAGCACTACTTATTTTCAGAAAACTCCTGGAGTTTAAGTAGGTTTACTGAGCTGCACAAAGTTTCACTTTCCTCTAAGATCTTAGAGTTTTAGAGTAATATTTCCTTATGCCAGAGTAGCAGCTCTTGTGTTGGGGATGAATTTCCAGGCAGCTCTTGCTGTGCTGAAATGTTCTTTGCTTAGTTTCAGCAGTACTTTCCATTAAAACAATATGGCATTTGTTAAAGGGCAACATGTAGTTGCGAATCTGTTTGTGTTACGTGCTTTTCATTCTGAGGTTGGTTAGAGTAGCTATTTTGAATAGATTGATTTTGATCATAGAGATATTCATAGTAGCTGGACAGTTATTGAACACAGCAGTAGCCAAATGAGCTTGAGTCCTTGATGCCCAATTTCCTCCCTTTCCAAGACTACATTTGCAAGTTAAGGATTAAAAAGGTCATGCTTTTTTTGGTTAGTTTTTTTTTAAATTTTTTTTTTACAGATACAGGAAAGGCCACAAAATGGTACCAAAAGCTTTTGGCTATTTATCTTCTTGTTTATAGAATTTCACAATAATGTGAAAAACTACCACAGTGCAGGTATTAATTGTGACAGGGCCGAGGCAGCTGGTCACTATGTTGTTCAGACTGATTTTGATTAAATTTAAGTGTCGCTAGGTAAAAATAAATGCAGAGTTCCATAGGGGATCTGTGCTGTGGTTTAGAATTTT
This sequence comes from Tringa tobata, assembly GCA_033628505.1. NCBI lineage: Eukaryota > Metazoa > Chordata > Aves > Charadriiformes > Scolopacidae > Tringa > Tringa tobata. The sequence continues at coordinate 11,249,797 of JAHREE010000567.1, read as the reverse complement.
ATTTTTATTTTTTAAAGGTGATACATAAACAAGCCTCTTGGTTGGTTTTTTACTGGGGGGGGAGGCAATTTCACAAAACATAGTACAGTTATGCCAGTAAATTATTTCATTCATCTGTGACAAATTTCTTTTCCAGCTATGCTCTAATAACCTGTATGAGTGTTCAGTTTATGTTACTTAAGTTTTTGGCATAGTGTGAACTGTTTTATCTGTCTATAATATTTAGTGTCTACGCAAGTGGGGTTACAGAAGATGTGAGGACATTTGTTGGATTAAAACAAATAAGAACAATCCTGGAAAGACCAAGACTCTAGACCCTAAGGCTGTTTTCCAAAGGACCAAGGTAAAGGTTTAGCTCAATTTCTCCTTTGTTCCCATCTTGTCTCTTCATGCTAAGGAAACACCCGGGAAAGCAGGCACGAGGACTTCAGAGCTGTGTTCCACAAAGTACGTTATACGGAAATAAACATATGCATAGGATAAATGGTGAACACCTGTCCCTTCTTGACTTTAGTCAGTGTGAGGTATAGAAGGGTTCGTCTACATAGACCAATGGTACAAGAATGAAATTCTGAGAGGGGAAGAAGGAAACTGAATAGAAAATATTACTGTACGTTGCGATGCTTTTGACTTCTTTTTTCAGTTATGGGTGAACGGTAAATAAGCAGTTAGTCTATTAGGTATTCAGTACTTTTTGTGTAAAAACACGAGCTTATTTCCAGATTAAAGGAGAAAACTTGCTGGTGAAGTAACACCTTTTAAATGGAACTAAACTTAACAGTAGAATTTGACTAAATTTAATGTAGATTATAAATGGACGTGGTGATAACAAGTAACTCTGGAAGACTGGCTAATGGTTCTAAATACACATGTGCAGGTACGTGCCTAGAGCTTGAACCAGAGGGAGGGCTGTTAGGGACCATAGCTCAGTCAGCATCGGTGAAGTGACAGAATCAGTCAGCTTGGTTTAAATTGAATAGTTTCTTAGGGATGTGTGGTGTATTGAAGAAGATGCAGAGGAAAAAAAACTATTCTGATTTAAGAAACTCAAATATATGTTATTCAAAAACTTAGATTAATGTAGATAGGATTAATAAATAATTGTTTTGGTTATATGTGGGTGCAACTGGCAATTTTACCGAATAAAGAGAGTTGGCTGACAATTTAATAATTTAAAGTGTTATTAACCTCAGGACTCATTCCACATTCATTAATCATTCATTAGCACTAAAGATCCTTAACTCTGTCTCAGATCTGCCATTTTTTAGGAGTCTAGACTTCCTTTTAAGATACCAGGAATCTTTGTTTGACTTGCATTTACATTAATCTGAAGTTTGCTTGAAAATGTGTTGTATTAGTTATAAATATTTGTAAGTATAAATATTGTATATTTATTGTATATAGTATTGTAAATATATGCAGCTTGCTCTTGAGGGAGAGGTTAAAAGTAACACAGGAGGATTTGGGGGACAATTTAACAGAGGAGAATCGTTTCTGGTATTAGAGAATTTCTCTGCTTTTTGAGCAAGGGGCTGAGGTCACTATAATAAACATTGAAAACTGAACTAGCTTATTCTGACTAAATAAATAGTGTGTTGTGCAAGATGTATTTATCAATGATTACAACAGCAAAAGCTATCCTATTATGTTTAGCTCAGACATGTCTCTAGATTAATGCTTTATGCTGTGCCACCTGTTACAGAATCTAAGGTACTAATGAATGACATTCCATGGGTTATGAAGATGAAATGTTTTGGATAGTTCTCTTAAAGACTAGATTGACAAGGCTTTGCTTGATGGGTATTTTGCTTAGCAGTATTCTGCCCTTTTATTTAGTTAAATTTAAGGTAGCTGAATATTGACCAACTGCATAGATTTGATAGGTCACCTATTCTGCCTTTCATAATTATTCACTAACTCTTAAAACCTGTGCCAGAAATCTGGAAATGATTACACAGCCTTGTCTGCAACTTTTTTTTAGAGCCATCTGGTGGCGCTTAGTGAATCAGGGTTTTATGATACTGAGGAAAATTGCTCATCTGAGCTTAATATTCCCAGAAACAGAGCTCTGAAATGAGTATGTACAACCATCTTTTCATCCTGAACCAATTATGGTGATTCCTCATTCATAGATTCTACATACTAGTCACTTAAATTGATCTACAGTGTTTTAGAGGAAAGCAAAGCAATGCATATTACAGTTAAAAAAACTTTTAATGCTGATGGGGTTGACTGAGAGTGCATCGACAGTTTGATAGTGGTTTTACTTTTTTGATGCAGTGACACCTTCCAGTAAGTAATCTGAGGGCGAAGGCTGCTTTTGTAACAGAGTTATGTATGTTATTTTCACTGACTGGCTGCTTTATGACTGAGAACTTTAAAAATTATTTGTATGAAGAAAGTTAGGATCCAAATGCTGATACAAGTATTAATCATAATTACTGTTCCCTTACTGTTGCCATCATCTTGTGCTTTCTTCCCTTGTGGTGACTTCTCAGCCTTTCCAACCTTTAAGCTCTAACTGCTGTAATTTAAGAAGTCCAAATATCTCATCTCAGCCTCTAATTGAGTTTTACCACTTTGTAGTGTAGTTCCTCGAGCCACATATCTTGATGCTTTGATACTCTATGCTTTGTTTTCAGAAGGCCTTTTAGGTGGCTCTTTAGTTCATACTTAAGACTTTTCCCTGTATAAGAATAGGATCTGCTCTGCCTAGAATGCCCTTTTCTCTCCATTGTGCTCAAACCAGGGAGGTAGGTGCAGTAGCCCCATGTGCGGCACGTGACCGGTACTTTTCTGTGTGTGTAGGAGCACTGCCTCATGGGCATTAAAGGAACTGTGCGTCGCAGTACAGATGGTGACTTCATCCATGCTAATGTTGATATTGACTTAATCATCACAGAAGAGCCTGAAATTGGCAACATAGAAAAACCTGTAGAGATTTTTCACATCATTGAGCATTTCTGCCTTGGACGACGTCGTCTTCATCTTTTTGGAAGGGACAGTACAATTCGACCAGGTAACTGTTATGTTTATTTTTGTCAAATAGATAATTTAAATTTACTTTAATAACTGCCTTTAATAAGGGGGCTTCTGATGGAAGCTGAGACAGTAATGGTTAATCCTAATGCATGATTCTTCTGCTAGGACTTGCATCAGCTGAATAACTCTGTACTTCTGCATATAACCCCATTTCCCCCACCATGGGATTATGATACCACAGAAAGCCAGATGGGGTTTTGGTGACTTCTCTGTAGTGGTAATCTATTCAGGAGTGAGAAAATCTACTGCATAGAGAAATTTCCCAAGTTTCCTACCCTCCCATTCCAATAAATAATTAGTATAATATTCAGCAACAGAGGGATTGATGGGTTACTGGACAGGTCTCACAGCATTGTGACAGTACCAAAGTGATTTCTGCTCTAGCTGATGTTCTGTCCTTCATGATCAAATAGCAGAAAATTTTCCTAGAACTAAAGATATCACGTGTATTTTCTTAGCAAGAATGACTGTCTTGGGGTGAATCCTTGGCCTGTGTTGCAGGAGTATCATATAGAACCCTGCCAAGTGATACTATAGTTAGGTTGCTGGCAAGTCCATCCATGACCTGGCTTGCTGCATGTGAATGCTAATTCCTTTCATAAAAAAAAAAAAGTTGCTTATTTTGTGCTGCAGTTGGAATAGGATGTGTATCATATACAAGCTGCAAGCCGTAAGTTACCTAAATAAATTTCAAGGTGGTGTTTCTGTCTTGCTCATGCAACTATGGAGTAGTGATTATTGGCCATTCCTATTGTTTGGCTGGCCTTTGACTTCAATTTTTATGCTAATGTCAGTCTTAATTCAGTTGGTTACTGGTGTGCGTGTGGAGGGGGGCTGTTTTGTTTTGTAGAAGAACATCGTCAGGTACTACTTCAATGCTGTTGTAGGTGAATTCTTACACGTTGATGTCATGTTAGTCTGATTCAACTGTTTTGTTTTTTAAATTTGGTAGTTACCCTGGAATTGCTTTGTGTACTTTAAATCCTATACTTATCACAGAGTGCTCTGAGAAGTATGAAAACCTGACCTCTCTCGTTTTTGTTTGTTTGGTTTTTTGTCTTTTTTTTTTTTTAATGTGCAGGAAGCAATGTAAATGTTATGTACATTCCTAGGGTAAATACAACAGTGTTAAAAAAAACTGATCTCGGCATTTTTTATTCTTGTTTTCCTTAAAGGATGTTGTCACTGAACTACATTTTTCTTCATGATACAACTGAAAATTAAATTCCCACTGACATTTTTAAGTGGTCTGAGCCCCATTTTACGTCCAAATGCTACTTTAGCTTGTAATATGAAGAAACAGGAACATGCTTGTTTTGAATGCCTGCCTGCCTTGATTCATTTGGTGAAGCTGAAGTGCCCACTGAATATTTGTGCATAAACAGGTTAATTTAACTCTTTAAGCTCTATTTTCACATCATGTGGGCTTCAGCAGAATTTTTATTTTATTGTGTTTTCACATATGTGCTTCCAGTGCGTTGTGCTCTGGGCTGCACTTGTCACAACTGGTTTCTGGAGACAAAAATTATCTAATTCATATTTAAATGCATTTTAAAAACAGGAAAAGAAGGACGACATTATTTTTAAACTAGATTATTTTACTGACCTGTTTTTAGTCTGGTTCCAGAGGGGCTGGTGGGGGAATAGCCATGGGAAAAATGGGAAAATAAGAAGCCCTTAGAAATACTGAACTAAAATCTTATCTTTTCAACAACTCTGGCTTTCCCAGAGGTGACCTTTTCATTCCTTTCAATGTAGGAAAAAGTCAGTAATGGCCTTGAAGTACGGAGTTTGTTCTTGTGTTGACTCTGGTTTTGTTCCGTAGGTTGGCTGACTGTAGGACCCACCCTCACAAACAGCAATTTCAATGCAGAAACATATTCTTCATACTTCACCGCTCCAAATTCCCATTTGACAGGCTGTACTGAAGAGATTGAGAGACTTCGGCCCAAGTCGCCACCACCCAAGTCCAAGTCTGACCGGGGAGGTGGTGCTCCAAGGGGAGGAGGAAGAGGAGGGACTTCAGCAGGTCGAGGAGAAAGGGGCAGAGAGAGGAACAGAACTAACTTTCGGGGTGAGAGGGGTGGCTTCAGAGGGGGACGTGGAGGTACCCATAGAGGAGGCTTCCCCACCCGCTGATGACCGTTGGGTAATTGCTTCTTCCTCCAGTTCCATGCCTCATCTCTGAATCTTTTTCTTAGTCTTTTTTTTTGCTAAAATGAATTATTCTGGGGACTCAGGATAGATTACTTTTAAAATTGTTTCTGATGCAAGCCGTTACAGATAGTCTGCCTTCCAGCGACCAGCCTGGCACATCACCTCACCTCATCTGGCTGGCAGGGTCCTGCACCTGACAGCACGAAACTCAGCCTCCTGACAGCTTTTATTTGTCAAAGCAGAGAGCGCCATCTCTTCAAACCACGGATAGAATTGAAGTGAAGATACTTGCTCTTCCCATATGAAACTTGCAAGTTGTGGGCTTTATTAACTGCCACTTTCTCCGCAACACAGATTACTCTTCCTTCTTTGGAGGTTCAGGTTTGGACTGAGCTGGATTAATACAATGGAGTGGGCATGAAATGCAGTTCTGAATTGTCTGACCATAGCAGGCTTACTCTTTTACTTGTGGAAGAAAAAGCACTGTGTCTGTATTGACACATATTTTAACTTCTCTGAAACCAAGGAGTAAATTGAATAAATAGAATTCTATTTTTTCTTATTTGGTTTAAATCTCCCAAATTATTCCTGGGAATAGGGAACAAGTTAATTTTTCATTTGTGGTGTATGTGAACTCACCTTTCATGTCTGTAGTGGGGGAGAGTGGTAATTCTGTGCAGTTGCGTGATGTGCTTCACAGAAAGCAAGAAGTTGTTCATGGAGCAAGAAGTTTATATGGAGTGCAGAACCTGTACGTAGGTCTGGGTTGCTTCTCGAGTAGGGATTTTCACCCTGTTCCTAATAGCCTTGTTTTTTGGTAGGGAAAACCAGTTTTCTTGCAGAGCAATTGCAATGTAAGTAGTAGAAAGATCTCACTGGAGGTCGTATTGGAAATAGGAGGTGATGTTGTGAGAGTGAGCGCTTCCTGAAACTAATCACCTGGGTAATGAGGACACAGTAATCTGGGTGTTTGGCTCTGCCTGTGGACATTACGTGCATTGGAAGTGGAGTGTTGGTGATCAGCTCCAGAGTACAGCGTGAAAAGAAAGCAATTCACTGTGGTATGTACAATGTTTGTATTTTATCAAAACCACAACTCTGAACTTCTTGGTCAATACCTGGTAGACTGAACAAACCTGGCTGGTGTTAGAAAATTGGATTTTAAGTCTTAAAATATTTCTCTATTGAAGCCTAGATTTTAAATAATTGTCCTGTAAAGTAAGTAGTGGATTATTAAACTTGTTTATCAAAAAATGTTACTATATTTTTCTTAATACTTTGTGGGTTTGTTCTCCTTGAGGTTTTGGAATTACTAAGTTTCACTCTGGTTTCCTCCCTCCTGTTGTAAAAGAGCAGGCAGTAACTGTTCTTTTGGTGCATGAAAGCTTTCTACACATGCTCTACGAAGAAAGATACCTGCTGCATAATCTGAAGGTGGTGTTTGAACAGCGTTAAGTTGCCTGTAAAGGTAAGACAGTAGTGTCTGGGTGTGTGTACTGAGGGCTTGGTGTCTCATGCTTGTGGAGATGATACTTAGAAAATACTGTAGTGAGACACTATAGCCCAGCTGCAATTATACAGTAAGTCATCTGGACATTTTCTTAATCACTGTTGATCTGGACCATATCTAAAGAGGCGTCTAGACATGAAAAGGTTTTAATTTCATTACTGGTTGTCAGTTAATTTTGCAGTTGTAATGCTTTAACAGAAGGAAGACGCTAATGCTTGTAATCAGTGAACTGATGAATATTTCATTTACCACAAGTAAATGCAGATTTATTTGAGCATGCTGTCCTTGAAGAGAAAAAGCTTAACAAGTATCTTCCTTTCCAATTTTATGAAATGCATTAATGCCACCAGTCTGATTTGGGTTGCCTGTCTAGATCTTGTCATGTCTTTCCATTCTAGAAGAGGCTTATAGTACTTTGAGTATTTTACACCCTATGTGTAGGATTTGACAATTACACCGACAAGATACTCGGGACTTCTTAGCATTTAGTTTCAAAGGGATTTTAAGGCATGGCTCAACTGTAAATCACTGTGTGTAAATCCAGCCATCAGCTTGAGGACCCTTTCTGCCGGCTATCAGACGTTGGTTGAAGCGCTGGTTGTGCTGTGTAGGCCTGTAGGCAATGCTCTTGGGGGTCTGGGGTTCTTCCCCAGCTCAGTGTCATGAACACAGGCTCATTGCCTGTGTTCGTAAGATACTGAACGCTTTCCTCAGTGGAGCTGCAAACTAAAGAACAATTTTGAACTGACAAGGGAAGTTAAATGGCATTAAATCAAGGGATTAATTTTAGAATACTTAGATGTTTCAAAATGCTTGACAAAATATAGAAATACCCAGAATGCACTCTAGAAAAGAATAAATGAACACTTGAAAACATCTAGAAGTCTTGTTTCTTGAACATGTCTTTTTAAGGATACATTGAGTAACTGAAAGTGATAGATAATGAGATTCACTGTTTCTGTATATAGTAGAAAAATGATTTCTCCTTCCAAAACTGGTAAAGTTGGTGGCAACTTTACACTGGGCGATTTTTTTTACTACAGCAATAATGGTATGAAGGTCAACTTAATAACATGGAGGAAAATTCACTAGTCCTTTTCATAATAGGGTCATTCTCATGAATGAAAAAGCAAGCAGTTGGTAAGTTCTGTGGTGAAACATGAAGTAATTTTGATTATAATTACTGTAGCAATTAAAAAGGAAAAAGGAAAAAAAAGCCCTAACTACTGCAAATCTGAGTTGAATATTACAGCCCTGCTGTTTATGGTGGAGACAAGAATTGCACTTGTAATATGTCTGTGTGATAACTGTTATGATTGCTGCAAGAGCTGCTGTATCAATGTGTGTCACTGTGTATCTCAGTGCTAGTTTAGCCATCGTGATATGTAGGAAAAATTAAATTAACTGTATGTGAAAGGCCAGAGCTGCGATAAATTAGCTGTGCAAGTATAAATAGCTTTGTGTTACTACAGCTTTGTTCTGAACAGCACCGCTGTGCCTGAAATCATGCTCTCTGCAGGCTTTGCCAGTGCACAGGTAAGGGGTGTGCACGCTTTGCATCAAAATTCTAAGTGACCAACTAAAGCAGTTGGTCGGTGGTGGTTTTGCGTGGCCTGAACTGGCCAAGTGGAAGATGTGCATGGTGGTGCAGCCACGATCTTCTGGCCATCAGCAAACTCCATGGAATAAGGTAAGGAAATGGGTTATGAGCAGCTCACCAGCTTCCTACCTCTTGAGGGGAAGGAAGCTCACCACCTACCTCTGGGGTGATGCTAACAGCAGAAACAACCTGAAAATTCTGTAACACCAGATAAGCTTGCTGTTTAGAAGTCACAGCAGGAGAAGGTGACCTACAGTGGTCTTTACTAATAGTTGGGTGCATGGCTTTGTTTACACTGTGTAGGAATTATTGTTGCTAATTTGACTTAGCTGTGCTTACAGGGAAAGGCAGGGGGAAGAAGTGCATGAACCTTGAAGAGGGTTTCTGTTGCTAGTTGCCCTGAACCACCCTCTGTAGCGGGGTGTGTTCTAGTTTTAGGTGCTGCTGTTTAAGAGGTGTTCTATAGCTTTTGGCAGAGGCTGATAGCATATGAAAAAATAAACATACACGTGATTATAATTAATAATTGCTTATTTCTTTACACATAGAGTTGCTGGTGTCATTCTACAAAGTACACTGATTTGGAATGGCAACAAATACTTTTTACAGGGTAACATTTTCAGGTAAAAAGTGCTTGCCTTGGCAGTTGAATTCAGTCTGAGGATCCTTTTGTAACGTAGCCACTTACTTTAAGAGCGCTCAGTCACTGCACAAGGATACAACTGTTTTGATAAGCTGGCAAACCAGAAATATGCATCTTGACTGCTTGTCTTGGATATTAAAATGATTAACACTAAGTAGCAACACTAACTTGTTTAAAGGCACTTGCTTTCTATTTTTAAATGAGTCCCAAATCTTAGCCTTACTTTTGAGGGTTTTTTGCTTTCTTTGAAACACTGATTTTTGTAATAATAGTTTTTCAAGTTTGGAAAAGTTCAAATCTTACAAGCATAGGTATTGGTCCTGAACATACAGACTGATGAAGTATCTGAGGTAAACAGCTATTCCAAAGACTCTGGCTTTCTAAATTCTCCCTTAATATTGATATTAGCAGAGGCTTATTTTTCAAAGCAGTGACTGTTGAATAAATCAGTCAAGTGAGAGGAGGTCACTGTAATAGAACTGGTATTAAACGAGGCTTTCTTTTTATAGCACCACAAATAACCTTTGGTTAATGTGTCAACTGTCTTACAGTTGACCTGCCACTGAATTTTTGAGGGACAGATGTTTATCTAAGTTTTATTGGGAATATTCCAGTTAGCAAATGCACTAAATAAAGCCTAACGCATTCAGTTTTTAATATGTAATTAAAAACTATGCTAAGTTAATTAAGAGAATTGTACCATAATTGTGTGGCATTATCTGCCAAATTTAGCAAAAGGAATGTTTGATTACTGTTCTGCCTGTGGTCCATTGTTGTTAAACTTACCCAAGTCCAGTTATAAACTGAGGCGTTTTTGTCTCCTGGGTAGCGCTGGCTGTGGAAGGTTACCCAGAGCTCTGCTTCTGTAGAAGGCAATGATTCTCCCTTCCAGGGAAAGCGGGATTATTTGTAGAGATTAGCTTTAAATGAAGGACTTTGAGTACTTCATTGAACTACGTAATTACTGCAAATCTAATTCAACTATTTGCCCTCACTTAGAAAAAGCAATGTTTTGTATTTTTTTTTCCTCCTGTATAGATTTTTAGCATCTTCTCTGGCTGTTTTACAACTTATGACTAGCAAAAGGAATAATTAAAGAGTTTTCTAAATTATATTTCAATAAATGCATACTGTATGCTCTGAAGCGCTGACAGTTGAAATCTGGCAATTCACGTGGAGAAACAGTCAGGGCTCCCAGAAGATTAATACCTGAGTGCAGAACTTCCTATTCTACAGCTTAATAAGTAAGATTAAATACTCAGTGAGAGGTTGTGGGAAATGAAACTGTACAAAAAGAGCACAGAGAAGAGCACTGCAGAACGCCTGGGTGTAGCGGAGCTGTGGGCCAGCCTTCAGGCACCCATCACTGTCCCTCTCGCAAAATCAAAAAGAACCTGACAACTTATACTTGAGTTTCCTTAACTGAGCAGCTGGCAGATCTCTTTGTGAACGCAGCATAAGAAATCCACATAAGAAGCTCCTCCATAAATACTCTTGTCTTCTACTAGGAACTGTCGGAAAAGCATCTCTGGCTGCTCCCGCTGTTTCACTATAATCAGCTGAAAAGAGAGACATATTTTTAGGATCCAGTCATGGCAACTGGCAGTACAGTTTTCCCTGTATCTATTACTGTATGCTTTTCAGGGGGAAAAAGCCCCAGAACTAATAAATTTCAATAGCTGCATTTATGAACAGAGGGGAGAGAGACTAGTGTGAGTTAAAGTTTTCAGGACAAAGTGATAACCTTTAGACTTGGCTATCTATGAAAATATCTTGATTAAGAATAAAGCACATTTGAGATGCTTGTGCCTACAACACAGGCTGGAACTCACTGACATAGAGGAAATATTTTACAGCTACAGGTAAGTTTTGTTAAAGCCAGCAGTGTTCTTTTGGACAGGAATGAGGCAGAGAGAAGTCTCACCTTCATAGTGTAGGGCTTTTGGCTCTGGATATGCTCCAGTATTGACTTAAGTTTCTTAGAAAATGGATTGTCCAGGTCAGGCAGTGATGTCTGTTAAAGTGAAAGCACAGCAGGTTGGTATAGTCCAGTCCCATCCCTTATGAATTCATACAAGGCCAGCTGATGATATTTATGATGCGAGTTTCTGAGGATTTCATTCTAAACTGGGAGATGCCATCTCCTTCACAAAAAAGATGAATCTTTACGATGAGACAAAGCCATTTTTCAGTTTAAAATAATCACTATATGAAAATTCATTATCAGGAGAAACTATTGTAAAGTGTTTTGTTCCAATTTTAGCAATACACATTCAACAGAACTTTTATCTGCAACAGCAGAAGTTTTAAGAAGGTTTAAAAATGTTGTGAAAGCTTCTTTCCTGTAGGTATGCAGAATGTTAAAAGCTTATTAAAGTTAAAGTGTCCTAAAGTTAGGACACTTCTGGTGTCTTAACACCTGCTGGTCACCTCTTTCTGCTTTTAGTTGAATGATGAAAATCCCCCTTGTTTCCCTGATCTTTCTAAATCATAAATTCAGAAAAAGGGACTAGTGTCCATCTACTCACAGCCTCTGTGCTGATGTGTGCAAAGGATGGCACATTGAAGAGCCCTTGGATGAGCTCTGGGGGTGCGCTGACCCCCAGCCATAGGAACACACTCAGACCGTTGGCCAGCAGGAAGGCCCCTCCTTCTGACAGACGTTCCTCAGAGCAGCGGACGGCAGCTGGGACGGCGTCACTCTTCAGATCCAGGCTGTGCTACAGGGGAAAGACAGACAAGAGTTGTAGACTTGGTGACTTCAAGGTGACTAAAGCTCTAACTCGATACTGAAAAGTAACTATTGAAAGGTTTAGTACATGTTAGTGGTTCCTTTCCAGATTAGAGGAATTAGAAATCAAACCTCTTCTTTTTCAGTTACTGCACTGTGAGTAAAGGCAGACCTGCCATAACTGGGAGACACTTGCACACCAGTGTTCATCTCTAGTAAAGCTGGCATCTTTCATTAACCTGGGCAAAAACCTTGCTAAAAGTACAGTGACATTTTTAGAGGATGCTGATGTCAATGACTGATAATGTAACTTCCCCATTTTTCCATTAAACTAGAGGTTCTGTCCTCCCTCCTCAATCTAGTTCAACTACATCACAGTAGAAACGTAATCCAGCACGGTAGTGTAACACTTGCCCAGCAGCCAGAATCTTTTCTGTATCTGCACAACTATAAGATCACAGCTTACTGAAAACAGTTTACTGAAATGAGAAGATGTGCAAACAACAAACATACTCACAATTGGCAGAAGCTGAGGATAGAAAAACAACTGCGTGTCGGCCACCCCCATAGACATGACCAGCTGCCGATGGTAAGCTCTCTCATCAGTTGGAATTTCGGGTCTGCCAACCAGCACGCAGCTCTTCAACAGACAGTTCATGTACACTGGCAGCACCTTCATTGCATCTGGAAGGATGAGCTGGGAGGCAGAGAAAGCTCGTTATTTCATATATCCCATGTGCTGGGGGAGGAGAGCTGGGCTTTCAGACATTTAAATAAACCACTGCTTGTTTCCTTTGATTAAAGAGGAAAAAAAACTAGAAAAACTTTTTTGTATGTGCTATTTCAAACCCGATGTGACAGTTCTGAATGGTTAATACATTAAATAAGATTCCAACAGGAACCATTTGCCCTGTAGACTAGTTGTTGCCCTGGATACTATCGTTTCCCTGTAACCCATGCTTGTTTTTAAATACTAAATTAAAGGGGAGTCACAAAGGAAAAGCGAGTGGTTTTCTCTGAACCATTTAGGAGGGAAATGAAGTGTCTCTGGTATTATTTCTAACATATTTGGTCCTGACTAACATTAAACAGGCTTTTGACTACTGGAAGCACTGCATGGGATATAGCGGCCTTAGTCTTTCTCTTAAGCTGAATCACCAGGACATAAGGGTGAGTAATTTAAAAGGAAACAACTGTTGCTTTTATTGGAGCACTGAATTTTAAGTCATGTAATTAGGATGTGCTAATAATACTAATCTATACATTACATTCAAGAAGAAGAAAGCATTGGAAAACAAAGTTTGAAGGAGATCAAAGGAAGTAATCTAAATCAAACTCCTCGGACATTGTCAGTCCTTTGGCCTTTCTATACACTGTGGCATTCGTCTACAGAATTGCCAGTTGTCATTCCGAGAGTGTCAGCAGCCCAACTGTCCCTGCTATCTTTTGAAGTGCATCTGAAGGAGATAGGGAAAGAGTTTGAGAGTTCCAAGAAAGACAGATGTGAAATTTAAATGCTTTACAGCCATCTTTGGGTATTTGAAACAGAAAAAAGATTTTTGTCAGAAACAGCTGCAGAAAGGATTTGAAAACACCTTCCTGTTGGTTCAATTAGAACTTCCATAATGGTCTGAATATGTAAAAGAAAGGACTGAAAATAACAGGTGACTTAAGTTGAGAGAATTTTCAAGTAGTGTGGACCATAAGTAATCCAGTTCCTAGAGCTTCTTACTACCCTTTGGTAAATAACGGAGTTAATAGACTATTATCTTAATCGCCATGGATTTTTTTTCCCCTAGGAGTTTGGCCCCATCAAAAAATAGAATACTAAAATGTTAAACAACAGAAGAAATAAAAAAGGAAAGCTTTGTGAGTCAGCACATAATTCCAGCAGGAAGAAAAAGGCTGCCTAAGCTCCTTTGTGTGAATATGATCATCAGTTTCCTCAATGGCATTGCCATTTGTTCTGGAACAACAGTCTCCGTGTGTTGTAATTGCTACCACTGAATCCCACCTCTCATTAATTGTATTTGAAAGAAAAGGAAAAGTCTGTCTGGAAATTTTCCTTTTGGTTGCTGTTGATGTTGCAGGGGTGGTCATTCATCTCCTGCAAAGCCTTGCTGGGGAGGACTGAGTGCGGCTGGGTCTTACCTGGCTGACTGCCGATGGGCTGGCACAGTTCTTCCTGTAACAGGCCAACATGTGAGCCGTCTGGTTCACCAGGATCTCTCTGACTGTCTTCAGTGGTTGGCTTAGAACGGCTTTAAAAGCTACAAACAGAGCAGAATAAAAGAGTGTGCTAAAGATGGGGATGTACTTCGAAAGTCTTTGTATTCTACTAGCTTCTAATTTTACTGACCTGAAGCCTACACCCGTTTTTAGTCTTCTTTTTTTTTTTTACAGGCAGCATCTTGGAGGATGTTTATTCATCTTTGCCCAAAAACCTTCCCCAAACCCCCAATGCTATGATAGGATGTCCATTTCTACTACTGTGCCTATACAGTTTTTTTGCATTACACATTTCTAGCTACCTTCACAAGCGTTCACTTCACCTTCACTTTTATGGCAGTATAGCTAAAATGTGTGATTTATTTGTCTTTTCAATTTTATAATGCTTCAAGAGTTGCTCAGACTCAGAGCAGCAAGTTACGAAACATGATTTCCCACTAGGTAATCAACTCCCCTTCCTCCACCCCAAAGTAAAAAAGGAAACAAGAACCGACTGTTATCTTTACCTGATTTAGCAAAGAAGTTGATAAGTGCATCAGTCTCACAAGTCTTGTAGACATCAGCTAACTGGGAGCTACAATTTAAACCTATATTGTGTATGCGAAGTCTTCTCTGCCCGCTTATTGATGTGTAAAGGACAGCACACTGCAACACAGGAGCAAATTACCATTATTTTTTTTTTTAAACAAAAGTTTCCATCACACAATAGCCACTGCTTTGTGCACAGAAGGCACATAATTACTTCCGAAGGCAGCCCAGCCTTGGCAGTGCTGCTTCAATGCTTCTGTCATCTACAGGACCAACATACCTGTATTTTGTCTACAAGTAGACATTATAAAAGTTACTAACCTTAAAATTGCAAAAAATGATAACGTGACTGATTAAAAGGCTTATTACTCTAATTTGTTACACAGTGACGGTATCATCTGAAAACAAGAAACCACTGATTGTAAATTTGTAAATTGTACTCTGTGTAATATTTGAACAGTTCAAATGTATTTGAAAAGACACCATACTAGTGAAGAGACTCGTGCTGAAAAGTACTCTGCCCATCATGCTGTCTCTTGACACAAACAACACAGAAAAACTTCTAATCTTGAAAAGTTGCATGGTTCTTTTTACACGAATAAGTTGCTTCTGATGTGAAAGAAGAGGTCCTGCTAACCCCTGTATCCTGCACCTGCCATGGCCTTAGAAATTAAAAATATAGGGTGTAATTTACAAATTTCCTTATGACTCCAATTCTACCTCAGTATATTGTTGATACTTCAATATAATGTAAGATCCAAAGCCTGCAGGGCAAACAGACTCCAAGTTACTGTAGTCTGCCTTGCGTTAGATAATTCCACAAGTGTGTATCCTGTGAAAGAGCTGTAAATGCAACTCCCTGGATGGCACAGCCACCCCTGTCACTGCTGCACCACGGCTCTGGGAAGCGAGTGACATGTTGGATGTTTCACCATGCTGTATTCATACAGGGATTAACTGCTAGCCTATGAAATGTATTTATAAAGGCAAGCTAAAAGCCAAGCAGAACAGAAATAAAAAGTTCAGATAATTCTGTGGCTTAAGTTTAAAACCTTGCAAGCTGTAACATTTTCTGTCATTAAACAAGAAAAAGGTCATGACTAAACGTCCAGAATAGTAAACAACCACCTCCCATTATCTGATCATGGGTGGGATACTCCCATTCCTAACAAACAGATGCATCACAAGTCCGTCTGTTGGCAATTTAGGCAAAGAAATAGAAATTACTGCTAAAGTGGTATTTCCAGGACCTGTTACTGAGGTCCCATGCTGTGGGCTCTGAAGCAGCCTGGCATTTTCAAGGTAGGCACAACAAGGCCAGATTCCTGTGGCAGTGGAATCTGCGCAGAGGAACGTAATGATGTCTAGCAACAGAGAACTGCTCTTCAACTGAGATGTCACAGGGTATCCACAGCAATAACACCTTCCTATGAGTACTAATGAATCTTATACTCCAAATAAACTTATTTAGTCAAATGGAAAAAAATAATAGCTGCTGAGATCTCAGAGAGTCTTTAGAAAGCACTTTGGTATTTCTGAATAGAACATGGCAGGATAGAGGTAGGTGAACAAACTGTTTCCCATGAGGGCATTGCTTGTGCTTTTGAGGTAAGATGCAACCTTTGGCTAGTTAATTAAAACCTTCGCTAGTGGTATTATGTCACCAGAGTCTGTGCAAGCTGTGCCTTGCTCCTATCAGGCCCACACCATAACTTTGTTCCTGTTATGGCTGCAGAAGTTCTTGCTCACAATTTTATGACATTACATGTAATTAAGCTTTTTTACCTGAATTAAGGCACCACTGTCTTCATTCAGTTTGTCATCATGTTTGAACTCCACTGTCACTGCCTTGTCACAGTCAACTGCTGCCATCTCTACATCTGTGGTGTTGTTCATGTAAATAGCACCAAAGAAGTCCGTAGCCCTGAAGCCTACCACCAGATTAAAACAAAACAAACATATTCTTTTATTTAAAAAGAGGAAAAAAAAATTGACATTATTTTGTGACTGTCTTTTTATGGTCAGTCAATTTTGCTTACTGAAACAGGAACCATTTTCCCTCAGGGATTTGTAGCCCCAGGGGGCCCACCAACTGTCCTTGCCGATGGCATTTTTTGACAGCTGGGTGAGAGGGAGAGCTGATGGGCCATGAAGCCACGCTGTGACACTGAGACCACCCAGAACCTTCTGCGCTGTTGAACCTGGACACTTTGTGTGTGTGTATGTTTCTCAAGTACTCACATTTGAGGCAAAAGAGAATGCTTGGAAAGTAGACACAGTAATGTCATTTGCAGTACAAAAATGAAGAAACGTGTAAGCATCTAGCAGCAGCACTTTTTTATACCACTTACTTGCAATCCAAGATGTGTGCATAATGAGCAGAAGCCTTACTCATATTTGAAAATTAATGATTATGGAGGCATATACAGGAAGACATATTCAGGCATTTTATCAGTCTATCCAGTTAGTTTTCAAGAGACGCTAATGAAGGTAAACCAGCTAGCCTGATCTTACAAGTGATCTGTACAGCACCGTATTATATAAAATTCTATATTGTCATATGCATTCATGTTTATTTTCATTCCCAATGGGTACCATTACCTGTACTGGTCCGAACCCTCATTATTGCATCAAATCCGGTCTTTTTTTCTATGTCCTTCCTGAGGTCGCTTAAGAACTGTGTGCTGTCAGCATCCAGCTACGAACGCAAAGCAAAAGCACAAGTTGCAGTTCACCACTGGGTGTCAGCAACAGAGCAGAAACACAACCCTCCCTCCCTCACAGCCCCCTCCCCACTCCCCCACCCTCCCCCGGTATCAAAGCTGTTCTCATGTTTAACTTCTCTCGTTTCCTTTAAAAAGAGATAAACCACGTTGATGGTTGTTTAGTGAACAGAAACATATATATGCACGCGTCCACCAATTCATCACTAGCCTTGGACATCAGGAATTTCTATTCAATTAAATTATCTCCAGTAACACCCGTTTTTGCACTCGGCCTCACAGCCCAGCTACGATTTTATGGCACAGCTTAAGGAATTACAGAATAACCTGGCTGCCTTCCCAAAAAATGCTTTTGCAGTTTAGCTCCTGACAGAGAATCCCCTACTCCCCAGAGAGATGCTCGTGAAGTTTTAAACAAACAAGTGTTTGTTATGGCTTTTTTTGGGTCTTTATCAAAAGTATTTTTATCTGTTATATACAGGAGTAATTGACGTCCCTGCTCAGATGCCAGTATATTTAAGTAAGTGGATTTAATTTTAAAATACCAACCAGATTACTGTTCCAAGATATGTATTTTAGCCTGATCTGTAATTTCTAAGTTTAAATTTTACCCCGTGGAGTTTATATGTAAGTTTTCTGCAGTCACTCTGCTTTTATGTTAAACGTCAAAGCACACGTTGAAATGAAAAGAAAAAACAAATCCCCAGGTGTTACTATCTGAAAGGCAGGAAACCTGCATCACTTACCTGGAAATTGTTGTACTTGTACAGTGTTCCTCCAGTGTACATTGTGATGAGACCCATGGAAGCTACATCCACGTACTGATTTGGGAAGAGGAACAAATTCACGCAGCAGCCATTGGCCACACAGTCCCTGGCTAAGGCCTCATAAGAGTTTACCTGGGGCTGGAACAGTGTCTGCACAGAATTAAAAAAATACAAGTGTCATAACGTTAGATCCCGTTGGTAGCCAGCCACAACCCAAATGCCCACTTGAAGAAAAAAAGATGAAGTGGAAGTTTTAACTCAGGCCTGGATTCAATTAAAATCACGTTGTCCCTGCCCATATACTCCTGTGCAGGGAACCAAACCAGTACATTCTTAGAGAACTAAATTGCTGAACAGGCCGGTAGCAAAGGCTCTCGATGGGTGGGACAATGTGCTGCTGTTCCCTTTACTGATGGCAATGGCTGCTCCTGTAGGGCCAATACCAATACACCTACACAACCAGGGCACAGTGAGAATGGGAGTATTATACAATTAAACAGCACATCTTTGCAAAAGAAAATAAATGAAAAAAGATCAAGGGTCTATTAGGGAAATTCAGCGTAATAGCACTCCCATGTTAACTCAAGAGTAGGAAATACCTTTTCTTTATCTGTATTGAGTAGTTTTTTGTCATCTCTGTTTCTTAGCTTCCCTGGTGCTTCTGCAGTTGGCAATGAAGAATGGAAGATAAACAATTTTCCAGCACATTCTGCAGCCTGTTTCAAAGACACCATATTGGCATATTTATTACTGCTAAGATAAAAAAGCCTAATTTTCACACATTGTGGTATCTCATCGAACAGTGTAAACTTTCTGCAAGCTCCTCACAGTTAAATAATTCATTTAGACACTCAAAACTTGATGGAAATAAGTCCTGAAACAAAGAGAGAATTTTAGGTCAGTAAATCCCTTAGTCTAGCACACAAGTATGTTGGCTGATGCATTGTTACAGCAATTTTTACATATAAATCTAAAATCTTGATGGGCAGAACTAGGAGTGCCTCTCTTGGAGACTTTCCAGTTGGATACAAGCATTATGCAACAAGTATCAAAAGTACAAATACTAAACTGGAGAAAATGAAAAGGAAATGTAATTTAATAAAAATAATTCCTTTCAGTTCAGGCACACTAGTGTTTCACTACATTTTTACAGAGGAATCTATACACTCTATACACACCCGTACTAGATTCCACATTCAAATCTACACTAAAATCCAGGAGTATCAAAACGTGTGGTGAACATTTCCTCCTGTCACTAAGAAATCAACTGTCAGTTTTATTCCAGTTTTCTATTTTTATTTAAAACTCTAATGAGAACATGATTTTTACTGAGATGACAAACTACTGACAGAAAACCCTGAATTCTAAAGAGAGTAACAACAGTAGCAGTACTCCAGGCATCTTTGTACTATTAAAAAGCTTTTCCCATCAAAATTTAGTAAATCCAGTTTATCACTTACTCTTACTATTGAGACAGCTAATGGGAAAGAACAGAATAGAATAGAGTATTTCAGTTGGAAGGGATCTACAACATCATCTAGTCCAGCTGCCTGACCATTTCAGGGCTGACCAAAAGTTAAAGTGAAATAAAATGAAAACTGATGAGCAATTCTGAGGTCTCCAGGTATTTAAGAAGTTGGGTGAAGGTGAAGGGACGGAAGGAGGAAAGAGGGATTAGTCCTTTTCCTGCTCCAGACTTAAACACATCCAGGTTAAAACTGCAATATTCAAGACTACAGACACAAACTAGCTTTGGTACTCTTTCTCCTCCAGATCTTGAGATGTTCACAAGATAAAGATATTCCACATTTCTAAATAAGCTACAGCATTCTTCTAGGAAAACTAAAAAATATCTTTGCTATGGCAGAAATGCGATTGAAGACTGTATCTTACTCTTAACAGAGCTGAAATTTCACCCCTAATATTCCAAGCATAGTTATCTTTAATCACAAATGCCAATTTCCTCAACTCCTTTTAAGAAGCATTCTGCTGAAAACTGAAAGATTTACCAAATACCTGTTTGTCATGATAGGCAAATTTTCTAAAATGTATATATATTATTTCTAAAAGTGTATTAAAATTAATCTCAAATAGGAACACATA
The DNA here is from genome assembly GCA_033628505.1 of Tringa tobata. Lineage (NCBI taxonomy): Eukaryota > Metazoa > Chordata > Aves > Charadriiformes > Scolopacidae > Tringa > Tringa tobata. Next base: position 11,229,764 of record JAHREE010000567.1, on the reverse strand, counting down.
TTGAGTAAATACATATATGTGTATTAATAATTCACAGTGAAAATCCTTACAAACTATAACTTTAAAATATTGAGCTAAATAAAAAGCTAAATTAAGAGCTGCTTTCTTTTATAGCCAACATCAAAGGAAATTTACAGGTATGGCTCCTAAATTTATTTTGTAGAAGTCCAGTATTACGGAAGAGCTGTATTAGTCAAGTATTCGGTCAAATGTAACCAAATGTATGTTTTGCACATATACCTTCAGGCAGTATGAATAAATAACAAGAAAATAGGTATTAATTAAATATTTGAGAAATGTGCATTTTCAGTTCAACTAATTTATCTACTCAAGATTATGCTTTACTTACACACAGATGCAGATAAATCAACTATTCTAAAACACCACTGGCTGTTTTCTGCCCCTACAAATCTCTCGGTGAACTGTCATGGCATTCTTTTAATTGGCAGCACTCCATGGAAATGTCAGCACTTTATGGGATGTCCTGGACACACAGAGAGCAACTCAGGTGCATCTTGACCTGTGGATTCATTTTCAGCTGTATTCAAGCTGTGAGAATCTGTCAGTTAAGCAGAAAACCTCCAACCCCTAGCCAATTCAGTCATAAATAGTTATAAAAATCTCATTTTGTACAAAAATTGAGCAGAAGCGGGAGAATAGGCAGGGAAAATCATATATTGACTCTTTTCCTGCCCTTCGCATGTGCAAGGACTGGATGCCTCTACAAACATCTAGAGTATCTATTTGTTCTGTTGCAGTAACTAAACTCTTTTCTATTTCTCTTGAATGCTTAACGAGAATCCAACTCCTGCTCCTCATCTTCTCCTAAACATCCGTCCTACGTGGAATAGACTCTAGGGACTGGTTTCCCTCAATAAGCACAATCTGGAAACAGATGTTATGCTTGTCAGTGTTCTCTTTTTGACTAAAGCAGTTCAAACATACAGTTAGAATAACGGAACATTAGTGCTGGAAACAATCAGCAGCTTTTTTTTCCAATTTCCGATTTTGATTTTTTTTCCAATTTCCGTAAGAGGACTTGGGACTGGCTTTTAGCAAATGGAATTTCTGCAACTTATCAAGTCTTATTCTCATTAAAGAGCTGCTTCTCTTACAGAGAAGAACATTCTAACCTTTAGCGCCTCCATGCCAGCCTGGATAACAGGAGCGAAGACAGTCTCACTCTCGTTAGTGTCTGCAAACATCTCTGGAATCTGGTCCAACAAGCTATGAAAGACAAAAGGATAGCATTTCAGCCGGGTAGCATATTTTGGATAATCCCTAAACATACCTTGTAACACACCAAGTCTTCACACAGGAAGAAGTTTTCCATGCAAATTTATATTAAAAAAATGAATGTTCAAATTCTATGAGACGCATTAATTCAAAGCTGGTTACATAAAGGAACATACAATAAATAAGAAATAGCTAAAAAATTAAAGGAGTTCTATTGTGCTGTAAGGACTTAAGAATCCTCAGATCATACCCAGGTGTGCATCATATACATTGCAAGAGGAAAAAAATGCCCCATGGCACACAGCTGCAACCCCCCTCCCATTTTTGAAGAAGCACAGCATGGTTTACACCTGGCCTAAATATGCTTTCGAATTCAGAACTGTGGGGCGGTGTTGAATCACTTTGTCTTTGACTTAATGGTGGAAATACATGGCTTGAAGCATCTGTTGGCTTCTGAAGTATTTCAATAAATGCATGTACCCCCCAAACTCAGTAACACAATTGACTAAAAGGTGTAATGCTTATCATAAGCATTCAGATCTTATTCACGTAGGGAATAATTATACTTTACTTGATAACAACAGATCGTGATTCCTGAAAATTTACAAGGAAACCATCCAGCAAAGGAACAAAAACTTCTCCAACATCTGAGACCACCATCATCTGAGGCTGAGCTAAGCTGCTTTTTACATTAAAGAAGTGGAGAACTTTGTTGTAAGTGACAAAACCAACTCGAATTGCTGAGGATTCTTCTTGCTCTTCTCTGTAAGAAAAACAAAAACAACTGGTTATAAATCTGAAATTCTGATTTTGCAATAAAAGCATTCCTTTGAAATGCAAGACTGCTTTCAGATCATTATCTGTACTGAGAGCAACAAAGCAAACAAAACCAAGCAGATGTAATCTTTGCCTTAGGTCAAATTAAAACACCCTGATAAAGTTAACTGCTGTACTATTTACTTTTTTAAAAAATACATATTTACATGCATCCTATCCAAGCAGTCAAAAGTCCCTAAGATAAAGAATAAACCATGCTGTCCTCAAAACATGGAAAAAAAAGAACAGGACAATTCGTTACAAGATGCAATCAGAAAATCAGCTTTATTTAGAATACATTGTAATTCAGTGACACTAATGATGGATGTCTAGTAAGAATAGTATCTAGGCTTAAATAATGTCTGGTGACTTTGGTGGGTCAATCTCCTGCTTAAGCAGGACTGCTTTTAAGCAGCAAAAGCTGGTAGATCCTCCGTAGCTGTGTATCACACAGAAAATATGTTGTAGAAATTGCTCGTTATTAAGTTCCCAGGGCAACCAAAGACTGCACACTGCTGCTGTGAGCTACGCCTGCAGGAACACCGCCAGCAGCAGGCTCAGGCTCTCCTTTCGTGGAGGTAACTCCTCTAAGCCCACTCTGCCATTAGTAGAAACGTACTAGTACTAGTAGTTAGACCCTTCCTAGGTTTGCAGTCTTAAATTTAGTGAGCTTTTCCCTAAAAGGCAATCCTATTTAAAAAAAGTGACTCAATTACTAACAAAATAGCACCTTCTTCTGCAGGGTCTTCCTCTCGTAAATGGCAAACCAAGCCTCTAGCATAAAAAATGCCAGGGAGGAAGCCTGTGGTACTTCCAATTACTACAGGTCAGCCCACATGCTCTGTACAGCAACGTGAAACATTTAAGCAGCCTACTTGTGGTCAGGTGTCACAAAATCAGCTTTTGCATGTTTGAAAGACTTTCATATTCAAAGTACCGAAACGTGGAAATCCCAGCTACGCCACTGATTTAATTTATAACCTGAGAGGAAATTATTTAATTTCTCTATGCCTCAGTTTCCATTTGTAAAAGGAGAACAGCAAGAATTACTGTTTAATCTCACCAGACATAGAACTATGTACCACAAAGGTCTTTGAGACTGCAGAAATAGCTGAGCTGACTTTATTTTCTTTAGCTTATTAAATAAGTAACTCATGGGAGGTTATGATTGTAAAAAATATAACACAAAGAAATATGCTGATCAACAGACAGGATACCATAATGTACACAGACTGCTACAGATATTACTATCACACCAAAAGAATTTAATAACAGAGCCCTACCATAGTATTTCAAATTACTACTCCCTTAGGGCAAAAAATCTACTACTTATCCTTTACTCTAACCTCTGAAGAAACAAAGGAGTATTAACAGTCACCCTGAGCCCTCACCACAGCAAAGCAGCCGGAGTTTGAAAATATTTATCCTCTTAAGGAGTGTAAAGCCTTGGACCCACCAAAATCAATGGCAAGGCCTCCATCCCACTCCATTGCAACCAACAGATTGCATTTCATGACTTCACAAATGCGTGCGGAATCAAAAGTCAAAATACAGAGGAGAAAACACAAATATACTTATACTGCAATTCTTGCCTTTTTCTTTTTTTTACAGCAAATAGAAAAAAAAAAACCAACTGTCAGCTTTCTTCCTGGCTATCAAATCTGTTTGTCTTCAGAGCAAAAAACTTTTAAAAAAATTGTCATCGGCAGTTTCACAAGCTCCATCTAAAAACTGAAGCTTGGGAGAGAAATAATTTTTCTTGTGTACAGTCTTTACCTCTCATGTCAGTTTAGAATGTTAATCTACCATTCTTGTTTTATGAGAACACAGCTGAATGAGAAAGGGGCTACTTTGATCTAAACCAAATCAATATTCTATATTGAATACGCTCCATAAAGAAGCAGTTTAAATAATTCCTTCAAGATATGCAAACTCAAACAGATGCCTCATTTCTGAATGTAAATTTCTAACCACTCCCAGCACTCAGACACTATTTTCTTAGTAACATGATTAATGGGGAACATTCAGGAGCTTGATGAGGATACGGTATTATTAACTTTCTGCACATACAGCACTTTCCTACTTCAAAGAGAAGGATCCACATCATCCTAGTAGTCCCAAAGTTGTTGCACAGAGGGTTTTTGGGACAATTTTTCCAGGTATTGCTCTCACCTGTGGCAGCCTGTACTGCCAGACTTCATCCAATTTCTTCTATCATAGTTTTAAAGACTAGCTGTGAATGAAGTAGCTGATTGTCTATGTAGCTCACACACAATAGTGTCTTTTTTAAAGTCTCAGAATGAGATGACTGAATCAGATGTAAAGAAATGCATTCAAATGTGAGGTTTTTAATTATGCACCTAAAAAATCACATTTGCATAACTAATTAACCTGATTTTCTGTGCTCACAAGCACAATTTCTACAACACATTTCTCTATATTTCTCTAAATAGCAAAATTTGAAAATGGCTGCTCTAAAATGTCAAGCAAGCGAATACTGTGTTTCTGCTGTGCTGCAAGTCTACAAAAATACAAAGTTCTTAACATTAGGTCTTGAGCCACCTACCTTGAAATTCTTTCTTTGCTAACTCAAACTTCTCACTCCACAGTGAAATGGCACACACCTTTATAACAATGGCCTTTCTGTGCCAAATGTTGCTTTGCTACCCCAAGCCTTTCCTCTTAAAGATCTGCGCAGAGGGTGAATTCCCAGCACAGGGCTTTCACCTCATGCAGCAACAGCAGAACATTTTTGGAGTTGTCTTTGTCCAGCAACACAAAATGAACACACATTGACCTTTGCGTCTCAGCAGCTAAAGAAAAGATTCACCACAAATTTGTGTGGAATCCATTACTTTTTTTTTTTTTTAATTAATGTTGTTTAAAGACAACAGACGAGTCTGAAGAAACTGAAGGGCCTGCCCTTTCTTTATATTTTTTATTGCTTTTTTTCAGTGGACATGAATACTTTGGCCCTGCAAAGAAATCTTTTAGCAGCAAATCTCTGCAGAGTGCTGGTGAGGAGAAGTGTCTTTTTTGTGGTGTAGATATACTTGCTTTCTTTTTTCCTCAACTTTCCCTATTCAAGCCTAGGTGTTTCTAAACAGCCAACTGCTTTTTGTTACTACACTCATGCCTTTTATTATCTTCAGAATCATGACCAATCCTGATGGAAAGCTCTGAGATATGTTCAGGATAATATCAAACACTTGTGTTTCTAGTACAATCTTCAATGACAAAGTACTTGAGAGATGGCCTTACATGGGCATCTGACAAACTAACCTCCTCACCCTGGACTGGAATTTATTTCATGCACAGAGATCCCAGAAGGACATATGATAAAAGATTTTCAACATTTCCCAGATTATCTCAAGGATCTTGTCTCCCACTGTTCCTCACTTTGCTCTCTCTATTTCTTAAATCTGTTCTCCCTCTGCAATTATTGTTATTTGGAATGCATTTTCTTTCTGTAAGTTTCACTGAATTTCACGGAATTTTTACAGTTGGAAGGGACCATAGAGATCATCTAGTCCAACTCCCCTGCTGAAGCAGGATTGCCTAGAGCACATTACTCAGGACGGCATCCAGGCAGGTCTTAAAAATCTCCAAAGAAGGGGACTCCACAATCTCCCTGGGCAGCCTGTTCCAGGGCTCTGGCACCCTCACTGTGAAGAAGTTTGTCCTCATATTTGAGTGGAACCTCCTATGCTCCAGCTTGTGCCCGTTGCCCCTCGTCCTCTCACTGGCAACCACTGAAAAGAGTCTGGCTCCCTCCTCCTTCAACCCACCCTTTAGATACTTGTAAGCATTGATAAGGTCTCCCCTCAGCCTTCTCTACTCCAGACTAAAGACTCCCAGCTGTCTCAGCCTTTCTTCATAAGGGAGATGCTCAAATCCCTTAATAATCTTCGTTGCTCTTCGCTGGACTCTTTCCAGTAGTTCCCTGTTCTTCAGGGAACATGTTCTTCAATGCTTTTACACACCTTGGCTGAGAAATATCTTGTCTACTTAATTTCTCAGTCTTTCGCTGCTCTCATTTAACTATATGTGTCTACATTATTTAAACACTGATGAAAACTATACTAATATACTATACTAAAAACTGTACTAAACGATACTGTCATTAATACTGATCAGTAGTAATACGACTACTGTGTGCTTAATGTTCACAAAGGAAATGTGCTATAGTTCATAAAAGGTTTGTTGCCTACAAGATTTGTTCTCCTCTCAGATACATACTGGGACAGAAAAGTCTCACAGCAGAGCAAGAAGCTTTAAAAGTTTTGATAATTAACAATAAAAGCTTAAGATACAAGTCACCAACACTATGGCTTTAGAGAGACTAACCATTCTTGAGTATTCTGGTTTTAATATTTCCCTGTTTAATTTAATGAGAAAAGCAGCATTGCAGTAAACAGAACTACAGCAAGTAAAGTCAAAACTACAAGCTGGGACTTCGCTGATAATACCACTAGAGTTCAGTACAAGAAAGGAAAAGAATGCAAGCTACATGTGCAATTAGTATAACAGATTTTTTCCATTCATATAGTAAGCCCAGACATCAAAGTTTAAGAACTGCCAGCAGTGTTAAAATTAAAATTTGGTCACTATCACCCCAAAAATGCTTCTACTGTAAATTTTAACATTTTCTGTAGCTTGTTTTTACCTCTCAACATGCCAAGCTGCATGAAAACTGCAGTGTAGTCAGCTAAGCAAAGCACACGTTTCTTTACCTTGGAAGTTTATCTAGCAGAGTCTTCAGTTCATCACATATGAGTTTAACTAGGCCACTGCTTATGTTTCTATAGGATACGTCAATCATGAAGATATAAGCTGGCGGCTTTGGAGGCTTGTTGTTCTACAGAAAAAAAATGACCATTCACAGGGAAAATCAATGTCCTGTTATGTCAAAATAATTTACACCTGGTACCATAAGGCAATCTAAATACAGTGTTCAGTACTGTAGTGTTCAGAAAAACACTATTGATCATTAATAGTAACTATTGCAGAAAGCTGACACGTATTGGGTAAAGTCTACCCTCAGAATACAACATTATTACTGGAAAATAGCATCCTAATGGAATAAAATATATAAAGAGTGACAGTTCATTATATAAGATGAAACACACACATTTTCTGCTGGAATTCAAGTGTTTAAACAAAGTCACCTTTTGGCTTTTTTCTGTATGCATACTGGTTTTGCATTCCCTGTATCAACATGCAATACCATTCCGTTAACATGAATGCTTAAATTCAGTTTTTGTTAGTGTTTGCCTCTAGCAACTGTTAAGTGATTTCTAACCAATCCAGAAACAAAAAATAAAACTTCGGTACTAAACCAGAATTAAAGAAACTCAGTTCTTAGCAGTACTAAGTGCTGAACATCTGCATCCTGTCTGTCTGTCTTGCTGGCTCATGCTCCAGTGCATTCTGGTCAGCTGAACTGTACTTTCAGGAATAAGCCTGTAAGATAATCAAAGCATGAGTGTGGAACATTCAATGTACGTAACTGCTGCTGCATACACAGCAGCAACTTGGGCTGGTATGGATTCCTTTGGGAATTCCTCTTATTCACGATGTAAGTGGCATACACATCATGACATACACTACTGACACGAGTTTCTATAAGAAGAAAAAGATGAAAGATTTTTGTTTCCAAATAAAAGAATGTAATGCTTAGAGATGTACCCAGGAAAAAAAATATATAATCATCAAGTAATCATCATATTCCCTAAGATCAGTTTTCTTAATTCCCGTTAAGATGAATAGTGGTCTTTACTTGGTAGAACAGCTTTTCTGTTACACTGTTTCACTGTCTTCATACACAGAGTTCTGACCACTTAACCACTTAATTTAACAAATTATACTTGTTAAACTAAGCCTCAGAAAAATCCATTTAAGACAAAAATGACCTAACTCTTGAATTATGACTTATCCATAGTCCCTGGCACACTTTAAACTAAACATTATACCCTTGATCTCACTTCATTGTAATCGTGTAAAGCAGGATTAATTCCTGTGAACTAAAACCAGGCAGTATTTTTAAAACCTGTTTTGTACTGTACTTGGATTCTAGTTTCAAAAACTGCATCAAGCTCTACTTCTGAACTCTTGTATCACATCACCATTTATAAAGAATCCCTGTGTAATTTCTGACAAATATATGGTATAAATGAGGACTGTGCTCTTGCCACATCCGCTTAGCAGGAGTGCAATAATGCAAAACAGCTGTTATTTGTTAACATTTTTTATAGCTGTTCATCCTTGTCGTTTGATAAGCACAAAAGGAAATGACTTTTCAGTTCTGGTCTTAAACTGGATTCATAAAAGAATTAATCCTTTGCAACTTGGAGCAAAACGAAAAACGAATTACAAAATAATGTTAACTTCTGTAAAATTTAATGACTTGGCATTTCCAGTGCGCTAATTTTGTAAGAGATTTCTTTTTTTGTAACATTCTAGTAAAGTCTATGGATGGATCTTTGCAACAAGAAGACAAACCATACTGGGTGACTTATCAAGGAAACTCCCTGATTTAAGCTATATGGCAAAAGCCCCTGCAGTGAAAGATGCACTGTGATGATGGCTGCATCACACAGGGTTACACGTGGGGGCAGAGAAAAAGAGCTGTGAAAATGGCACAGAGCCACTCAGTACACATGAGTTTTCAAAGTTTAGCTGCCAGAAATCAGCAAAGCTTAACCGAATTCGATGAAGCTACACTGGATGTACACTGAGGATCCCACACTGTATTTCTGTAATTCCTCGCTACAATTTTCTCTTGTTCTGGGGTTTAACCAAGATTCAATAAAATCAATATAGGTCATCTCAGATTTCACTGGATTTTGGAGCAGTACCCTTGTGAGAAAAGAGACTTAAACTTGTTCGTTTTCTTCATATCAGCAATAATTTGATGGTCTGAGGAAATTACTGGTACCTATTTCACACCTTTGTAGGATCCATTGCCTTTCCTAACCTTATCACAACCTCAGTTCCACTGACAGGAAGAAAATTCTGCCTGATTTTAGCAAGAACAGAAGAATATGTCCATGCTGTGGACAGATGGAGTCACACTTGCAGTTTTGTAAAATGAACTACAGTTTGAAAAGTAATTTAAGCTTTCAGAAGTTCTCTAAGAAAAACAACTACAATTACTTACAGTGGCTTGAGTGGGCTTTGGATTGAGCTCTTCAGTGAGTCAATATTAGGAGAGAGAACCCATTCCACTGCAAATTACTTTAGAATACTAAACCCACTCTTTCCAGAAAAAGATTACAAGGTCAAATTCACTTGCTAAGGTTTTCAATATTGGAAAGGCAACTTAGGTGTATGTCTGTCTTCAAAATCAATAGAAGACATGCATCTAAAGTGCAACACTGCATCCGAATTTCAACTATATCCTCTAAACAGTGCAGCATGCTAGATAGGATCAAATGAACACCCCAGTTAAAAACTGACAATCCATGACTTTGCTGCGCTATTTGTTATTCTTACTTGCTAGTCATACCCTGCAGCACAAAAGTACAAAATGTTGTAAGCCTAAGTTCTCCGCATCTATCTACATTTTCTAGAATGTTCTTGAGACTGATATTCAGCTTACAAGTGCATTAACTCTACTGTAGGTATTTAAAGGATGCTGTTCATTTAGACAGAAAATAGTAAATTAGTTTGCACACTGGAAATACTCACTCGGCAATAATCCAAAGTAGCAACATATTCATAAGATCCCAGAGATAGCTCAGGCCTTTCATAGTGGTCTACCCGTCGGCCAATGTGGTCCAGATGTTGAAAGAAGAATGGAGGGACTAAAAGCCAACACAAGAACAGGTAAAAACGTTTATATTTCAGGGAGGAGGAGACCAACTCAACAACTGCTTTCAACAGATGCAGTGTACTAATGTAGGCTCTTCTGTTACTGATGAAGGGAAGAATTTAAACACTTATCCAGGTTGCAATGGTGGGTTTTTTTCCCCACATTGGTTTAAAAAAAAACTCAACCACACAAAACCCCACAACATTCTAGTAATGCCCGCTCCACTTTTGTTTGGAGCATATTCTCTCACTTCTACACTGCCAGGCTGCAGTAGGTAAGACTGATCCAGGTCATTTCTACAGGCAAGAGCCTGTTACCCTCAGGATACAGACTTAACAGTGCCTATTATGTTAGTAGATACAGTCTACTCAAGGCTTAATTCAAACCACCAGTCAGAATTCTGGAGAGGGACAGCACTCTTCCTCAATCCTGTACTGCTTTATCCAAAAATACCACCTCACTGGAAACAGCTCTACAAGGTTCCAAACCCCGGCATACTGTACAGCAAAGTGCACTGTGCTCATTGCATTGGGAACCTCCTGCAGCTACAGATAAAAGGTGCAGAACTCCAAAGCATTAAGAAATCAAGTGGGTTTGCCACCACCAACTTAAATACAGGTAATCTAATGGTTAAAGTCACACTGGGGAGGAGTCACCTCCGGATTTAAGCTCCTCCTTCCTCAATCAATATATATTTAGAATGCTTATTTTTCACATTTTTGCCTACAAAAAGTGTATGTGTGTGAGTGGGGGGAATAGCTACCTAGTCTGTTGGCCATTTTTAGTCCTCATTAAAGAATTTTTTTTTTAAGTGCTCCGACTTGGCTAAAAGACACTGTAGCAATACAAAGCCTGATTTAAAATGACACTGCAACTTAAATGTCTTTCTTAAAATATTCGCAATGCATTTCAGTTCCTCTTTATGAGAGTTTAAATTGCTAACAAACTATGAAATTTGTTATCTGCTATGCTTGCACAAACGTTTGAGTGTCAGGCAGAAAAGAAGTTGGAACGATTCTGTCAAGGTTCACGTTTCAGAGTTGAAAAGATTACTGTATTAGGGAAAGTGCTATACTGCTGTGATCCAGCTGAGGAAATCCAACTCGATACAAATGTCTAGAAAGGCTAGTTCAGGCAAAGATTTGGGATTTAGCCAAGAGCACAAGAACAGTTATGAGTCACATGCAGCACACTTGAACAAATATGGCATGGTATCTTCTGTGAAAACCAACACTTGTCACAGTAAGATTAATAGGCTATTTAACCATTGCATCTACAGTCACGGACAGGACTAGGCTAACATGGTTCTAGATGTTTGGTTCTTGCTGGACATTTAGATTTCTTAAAGAAATTAATCTTTTCCACACAATAGTTGCTTTCAGTTAGCAATAAAAGCAACTTTGTATCCTATGCTGACATAGTATTTTTAAATTAAGTTTTGATCTTATCTGACTGAACTTCATGAGTCAGCATTATTTTCATACATTTCTTTTTTTAAATTGTACTGAACAAAGGTTCCTACCTATTTTTGTTGGGTAGTGGTTTTTTTATTTGTGACCTAGGCCTAGTTACTGCATCTCACTAAATTATTTTCTCATCAAGTCAGCAAGTCAAGAAAATCATTTTAGGGATATAATTTCTTTTTAGTTTTATGGAACCTGTATGAATAACAGATCAGAAAAACATCACTTACCATCATTTATACAATTGCAAAATCCACACTGGTATCTTCTTCCACCTTCAATAAACTGCATGAAGGGACACATATAAGCCTTGCACCGGTTGCATCGGATTGGTCCAGTCTCACCATGGTTTACAACATAAAGAGGGGTCTAGATGAAAAGGTAGATGAAGTTATAAAAAGTAATGCAAACTGAAACCAAATAAAGTGAGCTAGAAAGCTACTGCTCAGACTTAACTCGTCAGAGATCACCTGATCAAGAGATCATTCGTTGTTCAGCATTCACCCAAGATCTGCAGTATGGTTGGCTCAAGCCCATTGATCCCCTGAGGGGCTAAATTTACAAGTTCACAGGCCATATTCTGACATTGATCAGAAAAAGAGTAAGAACTCACACTAAAAGCCTACAAAGTTTTGAAAGCATTGGTCGTTTAGAGCTCCAGGCTGATTTTCTCCAGCAAAGGGTTTTACAGATCACTAAGAGAAATCCGCTGGAGTGAGGATTTCACCTTCTCTGTCCGATCAAATTTTTCCTGAAGAAACCTATTGCTGCTCCTCTTTTGCAAATGGTCTCTCAAACAGGTATTTGCTAAGAAAGCTTCTAATATTTTGTATAAATGCTGCCACCCCAATGCTGCCATGTTACATCAGACTAGACTGATGTTTAAATGTTGTCAGGGTCACCAGCTAGAGTAGGAGATTTAGAAGAAATACTAATATTTATTGAAGGGAAGTACATACGGCAAACAAATACAGTATCTCAAGCACTTGTCAGTTTAATTACACTGACCATGCTTGCTTATAGTCTCTGCCAAAAACCACAGCTAATGGAAGACATTTTCCAGATGCCTCTTTCAGTAATAACTGTGCAGCAATTGAAAGATTCCTGTGATTATACTTCATGCTAGAAAAGTCATACTTGAAACCACTATAAAAATTGAAGTTTGCTCAATTATTTGTGAAACTCTGTTTTGTATTTTTTCTTACTGCCTTCAGTCCCAACTGAAAAAACTCTGAACATAAGAAAAGAAATCCAGAGTTTGGACACATAACAGATCCCTAAAAGAGGAAAATGCTGACAGCCTTTAAATGCTCAAACTTTACCACTTTTTTTTGCATATTCACTTTTTTTTTTAATTATTCTGTCTCTTCTTAAGGAATGGAAATATTTTATCTGTTATACACTTTATTTTTTATTGGGGCATAAGAGTCTTTGAATACCTAGAAAATCATTCATGTCCTTCTAGCATTCACTGCCTATGTATATTTTATTGTTTGTTTATATTTTACAGAGACTATTTTTCTCATTTATTTCTCCAAAGGGTTTAATGCCTTTTGCCAAGGATTTTATACATAAGAATAGATTTTTACTACATAGGTTTTAAGTGCTCCCTCCTGCTCCACTGAGATATTATTCTACTTTGTGTTCTTTCTTCTACAAAAACTTAGTTTAACACAAATTAACCAATAATGTCAGCTGGCAAACTATCAGGGTCATTTTTCAGACATGAAAGCCTTGGCTATAAAACCTGCCCATCAGCCACAATCACTTAATAAGTTTTAAAACTTCTGGATTTTGTTCATTACTTGGCAATTTTCTGATTATCATTCTGCTGTATTAGTTTAATGAGGACTGGATCTGGTTTGAAGTTAATATTATTATAGTATCTGACCTGGTAGGGGGAAAAAAACAAGACTGAAACAACTCCGGATGCATTTATACATGGTGATTGAATAATTTTAAATGTTGTTTTGATACTTTTAATATTATCCAAGAGCAAAGAAAAATTACCCCCAAATGATCATATTTTGAAATATCAAAATTAAGACCTTTACATTAAAAGCATGAACAAGAACAATCAAAAAATAAATGCCATGAAGCTCAGAGCCTAGGTGTCTCCATTCTTACACATACTTAATAAATTACCTTTTTTTAAGACAGCAGAAATAAAAATAATTGGTTTTTTCCTTGTCTTTTCATATTTGCAGTGAAAATTTTAGTCTTCCCCTCCCTTTAAGTTTCTTTTAAAAAAATTACTTACTACAAAGTCTATTTTAAATTGTGGGGTTAGAGCCTCAGTAGTCTAGTGGGTTATGTTTGCAAAGATTTACCTGCACATTCAACTTTTTGTATTAAATAGTTGTCTTGAGGTTACCGAGACTATATGTAGTGCATGAGGTTAAAACATGTGCCCAGGTCTTAAGAAAACAGTATCCACAGGCAATGTTCTGTAAACATATACTAGGTTGGATTCTGTTTTCTCCTGCCCAGAGAAATAAGGCATGAAACACCAATAAAATCATATGTAGAAGCTAGCTATTTTTTTCTTCCTAATGAGCTTACAGGAACTTAAAAAAAGAGGGGGGGAAAAAAAAAAATCAGTGAAGCAAGACCAACCAAAAATGCATGCAACAGAATTACACAGAACAGAATTCTCACAAAGAAAAATCCTGAAAAAAAGCCCTATGTTTACCTTTATTGATTTATTCCTTTGGAATTTTTTGTAATTAAATGGTATTTGTATTTTAGTATTTTCTCTAAATAATTCAAAACATTACATCAATAATGAACACATCTAATAATAAAACTATCTGTATTTCAGAATAAGCACTCAGACAATAAGCAACAAAATCCAATTCTTGATGTGCACAACATAGTTGTGAAAAAAACTTTACCTCAAAAAAGCTGAAATCTTCCAGGGCATTACACCCTGGAAGACATTCTACTCATCAAGAGAAAGTAATTTCTGTTTGAGCACGTAAAATGCTATTGCATTTCCAACTGTCAAAATAACTTCTGTCAGGGTGAAGTAAGCTTTTTTTTTTTAAAAAAAAAGGTAGATCTCCAGGGGAATGTACAAAGGTAAATAATACCCTAGATGCATTGAAAGGCATAAAATGAAGTAATAAATTTAAACTAATGAATACATAAAAGATAAACCGTCATAAAAAGACATGGTACTAAATGGGAAAGTCTTGTTTGATGTGCTCCATTCTCTGTAGATGTCACTGTGCACCAGAAGATAAAGCAGAGGCCTGTCTATAGTCCCATAGAAGTCAGTGGCAAATTCCCACAGGAGCAGGAAAATAAGACAAAATAAAAAAAATAAGTATCTTTTTTCAGTTTTGTTTGTTTTTTAAACAAATGCAATACTCCTCCTTCTTTTGCCTTTTCACCTATAAAGTATCAGCATTTTGTTCCTCTCCTCTCTTAAATCTCCACCAATAAGTGAATCAAGTTAGATATCTACCAGAACTATTTGGACATTTGCTGTACTTGTGGACTTGTCACTCATACTTCTGCTCCCCTTCATCTCTTCACAAACCTTTGTCCAATTTCCCTATTTGGACCACCTGTTCAAGCACTGAGACAGACCTCACAAAAAGGAACACTTAGGTATTGATTGTTGGCATTCCAGCACTATCAAAATACAAATATTTCTGAAAACCAATGACTAAACTAATACTTGGCAGCCTAAATCTGAATGGCATACATAAAAGGGTTACCTTTTATGTAAGCTGAAAGAGGAAAGAGGCAGAACACTGTAGTTTTAAATTAAAGCAAAGAAGGATTGGGCAGAAGAGATGGGAAATGCTGTAGGAGACCTGCATAAACTTTCCCTTCTGTGAAACCTCAGGGTCCTGCTGGAGTGCAAGTCCTGAAAGCCGATCTGATAAACCACAACTTATCCCACTATAAGTCCAAATATAGCTATGATAGCAAGAGTTTTATTTTGGAAATATTTCAGGCAAGAACATCTCTCAGGAGTCAGAACAATATCACAAAGCAATAGACAGACATTGGTGGTACAGCTCCAAGATTAAATACATTCATAAAAACTTCCAAAGGGACTGTAACCTGCACTTTAAAGTCTGAGAGAGCTGGATTACTATTTCTTGCTATAAAAATGAAGCCCTGACACACTCCTGAGGGTTCCTTGGGATGCCTGCAAAGTATCACCATATTCATACTGCAGGATCAGGGCCACAGCTGGAAATTATAAGTGTAGGAGTAAGGACCGTGATGAAGCTTAAGATGATCATGGTACATCTCTGGGAAGGCATTCTAACGAGAAAAATCCTGAGCGTCTCTGGAGAACAAGAGAGGCGTAGGCAAACACTGAAGAAAACTAGCCATTTATCACACAACAAAATGCAATATATACGGTATCTGTTTTCATTGCCAGACTGACACACAGACTGGGCTGCAAGAAAACATTTTGTAGCTGTGCTGAAAGACAAATGTCCACATACAATGGCACCACACCTTGTCTTTGCCTTTTCCTTCCTACCACAGCTAAGGCGTATTCCTATCTACTCCCTGACAGAGACCCTACCAGTACAGTGACATGTCTACATTAGAAACTATGTTTTTGCCCTTAGTTTGACTCTACCATCATTTAGGCGCATTTAACACACCAGTACTGAAACAACAGGAATGCTATCGTATTGAAGAGAGGCCCAACACAGCTTGTGAAGTCCGGCTACATCCAAGAGGAACGCACAAACCTTTTCCACGAGTGTAGCTTTAAGTTAGATCAGTATCTCTATCACACCCTTACTCATCCCCACAAGAAGAGGAACTTGCCGCCAGTTGTTCTATACACTTTTGAAGAACATTACCGCTAGAAGACACAGAGGGTCACTCTACACAATGTAACACTGTACACTACACATGACAAGCTGTGTTTTCAACTACAGATTATCTCAGGGGCAAACAATTCTGAAAACACACCCCATGAAAACCCTGGATTTAGGGGATCTAAGATTTCAGGACGTCTTTAGACAAGGGCTATTTGTTTCAAAAGAAAGAATATCTCACAGGTTTGGAGAGCTACACAGATACGTAACTCCTGATGACTTCCATTATAACTTAAAATTCCTTATAATCGTACTCCATTATCAGTAGTACTACAGCAAATAAAATATTCTATATTTCTGATCTACAGCGAATACTGGACACTGTATTTGCATGGCTGATTAACAGAACAAAAGACACAAAACCCACCAACTATTCATTCAGACAGCTCATTAAACAGACAAGCTGTACAGTTTTCCAGGGCAACAAATTCAGAAAGGCAGTGTTTCTAGAGTTATTATTTACACTGACATTATGCAAGTCTAATTATTAAAATATTCACCTGAAAACTTAAAGATGGCTATACATTAGAACTTTCTAATTAGCAGAGAAGGCGGCTGTTGACCAAGTGTGGTAACACTGCCCCAAGTAAATTTTATTTAATTAGTACAGCAAAAAGATGAGGAAAAAACTCATCTGGATAATCAAAGAGAATTTTGAAATGTTGCACTGTTTTTGGGAAAAACACTAGGTCATGAACCAAACTGTCTCTGTTTCCTAGGACTGTTAAAGGGGTTTGTTTTCTTTTATTATATCGTCATAGATTGCTTTTGAGAAAGATTAACCAGTCTACAAATAATCCCTCGGCTTTGAGTTGCTTTACTGATTCACATTAAAATGTCAAGAAAGCATTTCCCTTTGTGATGCTCCTACTGTCTTTTATCAGAAGCTGTTCCCTCTGAAGATAGAAATTATTTTGCCTATTCTTGGTTTTTAGATGCTGAACGCTGTCGGCTTCCTCAGCTGATGACTCAAGCCAATTTGGACTATCTCCTCTGCAGGGTTCACAGCAGGTTCAAGTATTTTTCGTAACACAGTCCTTTTTAATCTGTTTCCTTGTTTGTTTGTGATAACTGCAGCACTGCTGAAGAATCAACCACATAATGCAGTATCTCTTGGCTCTCTCCTGATTTCAACTCATCACAAGAAAATGCAAGAAGCACATTCAAACCTTCTAGCTCAAAAATCCCCCAGACCCAGGCTCAATGTTAACCTGTGTACTCAGCAGTGCAAAAAGTATCATAGCATGGTAGCTGAATTTCAAGTTGACACTGCACAAGGGATATGATCCAGCGTGTACTAAAATAAACAGAAAACCAGTTAGTGATTTCAGTGGATCATACCTCAGGCTATCCTTGAAATCCTTACTCAGCATTCCCTTTTTAAGGGAACTATTGCAACTAACAGAATAGGACTGGCAGCATGAAGGGCGTGAATACAAGCTACTGTACTCAATATTGAGGAGGATTTTAAAAAGTTTGAGGATGGGGGTAAAATACATGTAATAATGATAAAGTGTTGATGTAAAGAAACACCAAAATTAGCTTACTTCTTAAGAACTTCTGTATCATACGGGTGGTGGTGGGGATGGGGCAGGGGAAAGACAAAGGAAAAAAGTGTACTATCCATATTTAGGAGAGGCAAATTATCCCAGTCATGATCCCAGACCAGGAATACCAAGCGTTAACAAGTCAGCGCTCCCCAACACTTCTCAGCTTTGAAGTGCTGTTATTTGGATGTACGAACATGCTGTATCTCAAGTGAAGGTCAGCAGCCGGGATTAACTGATGATATAAGCAGCAGTGTGAAACTGGATAATCAAGAAACTGTGCTGAACAACAGACTTTCAAAATGTTAGCACTTTAAAACAATCAGGTCTCAAGCAAGACCTGTCTCAGTCCAGTATACATTCATCCTAGCAAGAGTGGGATGCACTGGTGCAGTGGCACATGCACAAGAAGGGAACAAGGGAAGGTGTAAGAGACAGACAAAACTACCCTAGGACAGTGTTGTTGTTGTCATGTCATTTCCCCCCCCACACTTCCTGTTAGCACCCGTGAGGGCGATATGCACACGTTCAATCACATGAGAGGTCTCGGATTCATGCCTGTACTAATCCACAGCTCCACTTCCCACATAGCCATATCACAGATAGCCCAGCACTGCAGTCCTTGGCTGAGATTTTTAGGCAAGATTGTGATACTAGCAGTAAAACATTGAAAAATAAGACAGGTTTTAGGAGGCTTCTCCACAAAAATGGTAGGTACTAATTACAAGCGAGGGTGTCTAGCTTTATTGATCACAGGAGTTTCACAATGAAAACAGAAGTTTTTGGTGATTTGTTCTCTGTCTGGCTTGAAATTCATTCAGCACAGAACAAAATAAAAGATATTTAGCAATATATTTTACAGAATAGAACTCTTAAGGACACTTCATTCAGGCAACATTTTTATTTTTTGCAGATCACTGCAGAAGTGCTCCAGAGGATCTTCAAAATAGCAGACAGAATTTGGGCTCCAAATACTACTGACTTTTTGACAGGTCAAGTCTCTTACTTGTGCAGTATGGTCACATCCAAGTTGGTTTAACGCCACATAAAAATTTTCAAGATTGTGAAATAAATGATAAATCTAAGACCACAGTTTAAAACACAGGCCCAGCCTATAACATGCAAAGATAAAGGGTAAATTGGCATATCAAATACCATTTAATGCAAACACAGCTGTGACTATTTCTAACAAATAAGGAACAAAGGAACAAATCCTTAAGTTTGTATATAAATCTAAACCTAGCATAGTGATTTTTGAAGTACCACTTCTCCTAGATGAAATTCTGCATCAGAAGAACATTATCGATGTTACTCACGCCTTTATAGCAAGAAGAAAAACAAAACCAAACTTTGGATTGGGGTTGGGTTATCGTCAAATTTAGAGACCAAATATGTGGGTTTTTTTCTTTTTATACATATACATACACACATAAATAGGTGGGCAGACAGATGTGCGTTTGAATAAATACATACATATTTTTATACTGACTACTTGTGTTTGCATTTCTGAAAACTTTCTACAACAGGAACTCTCTCGCTCCTATTTTTATATAGCCAAACATAGTAAAGAAAGGAGCTTTAATTAGAAAAAAGCATATCCAAGTTTAAGAGTGTTTTAATTGGAGGTGAATAAGATACTTATGCTTACCTGCAGGCCTTCTTGAACAATGTTTATTAGTGCAGATGCCTCTAAGGCTAATCAATTTATTTCCACTGAAATCAGAAAGCACTAGGCATACTTAAAGTGTCATGCTAACCAATTACCACAGGAGTAACTACAAACAAAAAGCATCACTGAAACATTAATAGTGTTTGTATGAAACCACCCTCCCCTCTTTTATTAACACTGAGCTATAGCCGAGTGTCACAAGCACAGGGCTGTGTGGAACTGAGTTATGAGCTAAGCAATCCTGTGAAGGGCACAGACCTGTTCTATTGCTCCTTGCTCTAGGGCTGAGGAGGTATTCTATGCCTCTGTTTAGCAAGCACAGATTACCAAATTCTGTTAAATACCATATGAAAAAGCAGCTCCCTCCACCTATTTCCTGTCCTTCAAGAAGAGGAGCTTCCCTTCCCACAGAATCAATGAAGGGACATTCTGTAAAAGAAAGCTTTGTCTCTCCAGTTTTTCTACAGGACAGCACTAGAACCTGCTGTGATTGGGCCCATAGATGTAACTTGGTTCAACATCTGTTTGATACAAAAAAACCAAACCACCCAACCACAACCTCCCCACCCAATATCAGCTTTCTATTCAACTTTAAAAAATATTTTTTTCCATGTAATTACCCACTTTACATGGTTGCAATCAAAATAAAATATTGCACTAATATAGATAGATAAATAAAATTCATATAAACTGAAAATGCTGTAACAATTTCAGTTTAAAAAGCAAAACAAACTCTTCCTCCTGAACTTACTAAATGCCAGCGTGTTCTGACTCTGTGAAGTTTCCTAGGTAACCGAGCAACATCTTTGACAGCTTAACATTAGAGCCTGCCCAGTTTGATAATGTTTAATTTACTGCTTTTGCTACAATCACCTTTGGCCAGTGCATCAGAGGAGACAAACATTATTTCAGGAGAGCAACGTGCAGTCCATAAAGGAAAACACACACGCAGAATGGCAGATGCCATTCAAGCAATTATTTTGCGTTACAGAGCCATCTAGCAATACCCAAAGTATTTTTTTCAGTGTCATCTTTGTTGGCAAAACAAATTATCAATATTGCTGGCCAGCTAGTTAAGTGGATATGAATGTTACTTTTTATTTCCCTTCTATATATACTGTTGCTTAGTCAGGTTTTTCTTCTGCTATTACCATTCTGAAGAACAGACACAGTCTCCAACTTATCAGAAACTAATTACTGTAGTTTTATAAAAGCATTTTCCCAGTTTAAATTTCAAATTTGTAAGAAATTATCCAGGAATTCTGATTACAATATGAGTAAGGTTTATATAAGTGTCAAATTTTCAAGTCACTGTCCTCATCTCTTTCAGAATTACCTCCTAACCACAGTAACAATGGTGCATGAAACAACACACTACAGAAATATTTTTAAAAGTACACTTTGAGAGTATTTTAAAATGTATGCTAAAACAAAAAAGGCAGTAAAAAAATAATCAGGAAAATTACTTGAATTAAGAAAAGGTTTGCTGCCAAAGCCTTTGCTAAATTTGGCTCTGAAAGTTCATTCTAGTTACAGAGTGTAATTGCAGCCCAATAGGCTAACAAAAAAAAAAAAAAAAAAAAAACACACAAACAACTTTCTCCTAGACGATGAAGTCTTGGGAAGCAATCCAATTCCAAATGCTTTATTACCAAATGCAGACTAGCACGGGGCGTACTCCATAAAGAAAGCCTCATCTAATACAGGATTTATGCACCTCTAAATTAGGCATTGTGAAACCTAGCTCACAGGCACTGGCCTCCAGTTCTGGGTGAGGGACCTGGAGATGCTTGAGAGTTCTGGGCCCTCCATAGCATGCATGAGAGAGTCAGGCGCTCTAGACATTAACCTGGCACTAGCTAGTTAAAAAAACCAACAACTAAACAAAGGAAAAAAAAAAAAAACCAACAACAAAAAATCAGTACTGATAAAGCAACAAAGATTGTCAAATAGCATCCTGCTCCATAGCCCAGGCAGACTTTGAACTATGAGACCTAAAGCTCACAGTTCTTTCCCAAATGAAGGCATCAACAAGGACGCTTTGCAACTTCTTTATTTTAATATCTGGAAAATGGAAGAAATAGTCCTTAGGTTCACACCTACCAGGGTGGTATACAGCAGTGAGTTCAGGATATATGTTCATGCTACCTGACAGTCTCTGTACAGATTGATTGTTCCAAATAGCTCGACAGTGTATTGGTTGTAAAAATACCAAGGCCATCATAAGAACAGGAAGGAATGTCTGGTAGCATGGCCCTATTCCTAAACTAACTGGCCTAGCTGTAATCTGCATCATGGTATTGGTGCGTGTGCTCTCTTTCTAGCCCACCAACTTCCAACTGTGGAATTCTAAACAGGGGCAACAAATTCTTCTGTAGAAACTCAGAAAGAGGTTGGTAGTCAGTCCATCTTTCCTGGAGAGTGAAAAAGCATCTTTCCTGGAGGGTGAAACATCGTCAGAGTAAGCGTCCTAACTATTAAGTTATATCACATGTGCAGGGCTTCTACTCTCACCGTGTCTTAGAAAAACATGACAACTAGCATAGATTACTTTGATAGTGCGCCCCAAAGACATTGACAAAATCATTCTTTGTTGGATCTTGGACAATCCAGAGAGCAGAACATACAAAGCAATCTGTCCCACTTACAATTCAGATATAGCAAAATATTATCTCCTCACTGCTAAACACCTGCTGGTTTTGCTGTGGAATACTCATTCGAAAGGAAGAAGCTTTTGTTACCTACACTGGAGAGAAGTCCAGTATTTTCAACAGACATTAATCAATTTTTAATAACCTAGATATAAAGGGTCATATGAGGTCTACACAAAGGAAAAAGGTCATTAAACATTCAATGAGCTCTGATACTTCATTTCCAGTAGTTGTGAATATGAAGAGGAATCTCACTTAAGTCAAGTCCCAAGTACATATGGAGATTACCAAGTTACAAGCCAACACTGAGAAGGATGAGACATTTCAAAATGGACAGCAGGGCAAAAGTGTCACCAATCTCTCTTTCAGAACCTTTTCTTCAGAAAGTTTTCTTAAAATGATCATCTTTTGATAGTTAAAAAAAAAGCTTACTATTAGTCCGAACAATTTTACTGTCAAACATGCAATTCCTGTCTAAAAAGACCCACAGTGTAAAATTACTGAACTGTACATAAACTCAATTGCTTACATGAGCTCCAGTGTCCAAAAGGAAAGAAGGCAGCAATACAAAAACAAACTTTAGAAGAACAACTGAGTGATCCCAGAGCTAGACCTGGAAGTCCTGCTTCCACAGAAAACAGATACTACAATGGAGGAGAACAGATAGACACACAGATAAATAGGATATACAGAGGAAGAGCTGATGTGGCTCTTGAGGGATGTCATGACATATAGATCTATTGAGTTCTGTTAAGAGTCAGTTACCATGCAGATAAGCATGACCTAGTTGATTTAATGTATTTCTCTTGAAAAAAGTATTTTGATAGAATCCATCATCAAAAGCTCTTAAATTAGCTAAGGTCTCATGCGATAAGGGGGAAGGACCTCCTGCAAATAGGAAACTAAATGAAACACAGGAATCAAAAGGTAAAAGAAAAATGTCAGCTTTTTACAGTCTGAAGATGTTATCAGCAAGCACTTCTACAGTCTGTGCTTTTTAACACATCCCTAATAAAAGGAGCAATAAGATGTTTAGTTTGAAGCCTTTCATACTGCCTGCAAACTAAGCATTCCTCACTCCCCTCAAACCAAAGGTCTGCATAAACACATGCATAAATGCATGTGTTTAAATAAAAATATTCTTCAAACTAAAGCTACAGCCTGCTCACTCTTCTTACTAGCTACAGAAAATGGACAGCAGAATCCAAGTTCCCACTGAGTCCAGGATAGATTGCAAGAGTGTCGGGATTTCCCTAATTCTTCTTATTTATTTAACATTTGAATGACTTATTTAAAATCAAAAGGAGCAGACTTGGTGTCTAAAAGAAAATTCACCCTCTGGCACTTGACTTTGTTCTTGAAAAAACAACCAACCAACCAACCAACATGGTGAAAACCATTGCTTTCCAAACAGCTCATCGGCACTGGTCATCAAAGTTCACTATCCCCAAAAGGTTAAATGGCTTTTAGCTCACGAACATCAGCATTTCTGAGAAGTAATTCCATTCCAGTTTTATCTTTTAACTAGTGAATTAACTGAGGAGAAAATGAAAAGTAAAATACTGAAGTCCCACCCATGAATATTTCTTAAAAAAACCTCAAATAAATAGGAAAGAGCATGTTAGAGAATCTTGACACAAAACAGCACTAAGGAGCAAAGAAAGTGGTAATTTAGATATTTAAATATTTAAAGCTATGGATAATTATTTGGAGTTATTTACATTTGCTTTTACAACATTAAATACTTTCTTAACTAGCAAGTAGTATTAAATGTTAAATCAAGATCACACGGTTTATTCAGGCTCTGGAAACATTCATACATCTCCAAAACAAATTCATGTAGGGCTTGGTCTATGATGATAACTGTGAGAGCTAGTTTATTTTTATAGACTGTTGCTAAAGCACTAGTGGACTAAAAATAAGTTCTGTCAAACAATGATACTGTATTCTCAATCTATAACAAACAAATACTTTCCATAGATCATCCAAATCAGGAGAGTGAAAATGAACTGTTACTTTTGAGAAATAATAAATAAGGACTTGGTAAAGATAAGATTCAGAAATGTCTAGAGCTGTTAAGACACTGGGGCTGGTGGGTAAGACATGAATGTTTTAACAGCCTTTGTTTCAAATGATGTATAGCATACATGTAATGTTCACCAGTTTATAAATTTCTAGATTGGCTGTAGTTTTTTTGTAGTAACCTTTGAGAGACTGTGTGACTGAAAAAATCCATTTCACTTGCTCTGCTCTTCTGAAGCTCAGCATATACGCCTATTGCTGCTAAGTTAGCCGCTCTTGGGATATCAAGCACAACCCTACAATGATCCCTATTCAAGGGTCTCTACTTAGGTCTTAAATTTGCTCTCACTTGTGATTAACATTACTGAAGTAAAGCCTCCTTTGTGAACTTTTCTTCAGTGTGGCCAGTTTCACGCTTTAAATTTTTACAGTTGTTTTTCTAGAAAGTTTTCTTTGTGCAGTTTTACCAGGTTACATGTAAGCACCTGAAATCCTGCATCTTAGCTGCATTACATCTTTCTTACCCTTTCAACTATAAATTTTTGTGGAGTTGAGCTTTCTTCTCTTGGTGTGAAGACTGATAATGCAGCCTACTGGTATAGGTATATTTTTATATCTTGTTTTTTATTAATTTATACTGGTCTTATGTCCTCTCAAATCAGAATTTCCACCAGACTTCTAGATACTACAGAACTTCTCAGACACAGCACCACTCCACTGGGTCTCGATTGCCTGGGGAGATTTCAGCAGGGTATAAGGCAACAGTATCATCATCTTTTCAATCCACTACATTTCTCTAGTTTTGAATTTGTTCTCTCTCACTGCAGGGGCAAATTTTGTTTGTTTTGGGGTTCCACAACCAAAACGCATTACACTTATTCAAAGACATGCATGAAATCTTTTCATTTAACACTTTTATTTAGCACTGTGATGATTTTACTTGTGTTCTTACTTTCTCCCACAGGGATAATTTGCATCCCATTCTTTGCTGGAAATGGAGAGATCTGTTGTATGTGTCTTCAAAAGATGCCCCTGTTCAAGTTTGTGTATTTCTCAGCTCCTGACAGTTTTTTGCCAGACTTAGTTAAAACACTTTTTTATTCATTTTGTATGCTAATGTTCCCACTACACTTTTGAAGATAGGACAGCAGCCCCTGGGTGTAGACACTCTGCTTTCCCCAAAAGAGCCTACAGTGACTAATGAACTTGAATCTGCCTTTCAGAGGTGCTGAAATCCTTTGTTTCTAACTGCCTTACTACAGTAATGGCATAGGGGGGAAAAAAAAAACACCAACAAAACAGACAGACATGAATTCCATGGCAAAAGACAACTGAAAATGCAAATATATCATATATACAATTTTAAATTCATTCTCAACTGTAAGTGATGATCAAAGCAAAATACCAATTAAGAATTATATATATGGAACACTCATAAGTCTATTAATGACTTGAAGGGCCCATAGCTATTTTCATACGGCTTTACTAACACACAAAAGCATGGTGTATGTAATATGCATCATAATGGAATATGTATACTGTGTAGATTTGCTGAAGTCCTTACACTTCAAGTGAAATAGGTCAGTTTCTCAGCTGTTCCTAACCATACTACCAGCCAAATAAACCATTTGTGACCATTTCACATCCATGGTCCACAAAACCCTTGTAGCCATTGCCTGTCTTCCTCCTCCCTTGAAAACAAACAGAACTGAAATTCTCTAGGTGCTAACGCTGAGTGTATTAGAAATTGCAGAAACAGAGACATATCTGCAGCTAAAGATGCAACAAAGATGAATGAAGACAAACTATTCATTGAAAAGCTAGGAAAAACAAAAATTATTTTAAACAGTTGCTATGTACAACATGCTGTTTATCAAGAGATAAAGAGATAAGACAGATTCCCACTTTGTACTGAGCCCTGTAGCATGTGATGAGCATGCATTGTTAAAAGGCAGTTAAAGGCAACCAGACAGACTTAAAGGTTAGATATTCTGAAATGAAGAACATTCTGTGCCTTGCAGTCACTAGTTCCAGGCAGTATGCACCACACTAGGAAATTCAGAAACACAAATAAGTCCCTGAATGTATTTTACCTCTATAAAACGCACAGTTCTTTCAAATTAAGTGGCTTTTCAGAATTAAAGTGGTTATAAATCCCATATGGAAGACCATTTTTATTAGAAGATCTTAAAAGCAAAATCTTATTTTGGCAGCAGCAGTCAAGACAAAGGGCACAGGCAAGCCTTGGAAAAACTGTCTCAGCTAAGACTGCTGATCACTTCCTACTGCAACACCATCTCTTCAGTTCTTATAACTTTACCAAGCTGTAATTGTTCATACTAAAATTTTCCACGCTGGACTTTTGCCGATTTGGAGAGACATTTTTCAGAGTTTTTTTAGCATCTTCCAAGAAAGAGGCTAGGGAAAACATACACTGCTCTTTACAGATTAATGAATTCCACTGACCTTTCCAACAGCTTGAAAGCACTAACACTTCAGAACTGGTGGGTCACTGAGTACATCTTTTTGCCAGCCCTGGGAAAACCCTCCAGAACTTGGCCAAGTAAAAGTGTTTGTAGATACTGCTAATTTACATATTCAGCAGAAATTTACGTTTTAGCAACTCATTGATCACCCTATACAAACACTATGCAGAAGACAGGGAAACCACCCATGGGGATCATAAATAACTAGAGGTAGACAGAAAGTGAGACGCACAAATGAAGGGCTGACATGAAAGCAGAATCGTTAAGTGCCACCTGGGCACAGAAACTGGGATAAAGAGCAAAAGGGTAAAGGTTGGCTGGCAACAAGAAGGGGTAGAGAAGCAACAGCAGAGTTCACCTAGGAGAAAATGCAGGGGGGAGCAAAAAGCCAAGTCTGCACATTCTCCTCAGGAACTGGAATGAAACCCAAAATTGCTGTCTAGCAGATAAATAGTGAGGCTCAATATCTGCAGAACCGTAAGTAATACATCCTATTTCCCTGTGGACCATAGAGAAGATAACTACATACTACCCTGCTAAAATAATACTCCTAATTCAAACTACAGGGGTCTGTTGGATTGGAAGTTATCCATCCTGATAAAGAACAACATATGGTTTTTTCCAACATAATTTTCAAAAAAACCCTAAGAATTTACAAGTAATAAAACAAAGTTAAAGAAAAATCAAAGACTGCAAAACCAAGTGCTGAAAGTCTGTGCAATTTTCATTAGGTTTTTCTCTGCATATATTTTACGAGGAGTTTTTGAAGACACAATCACATGCTACAACTTTCATGAAATCCCTGTTTTTTTCCCAGCAAACAGTGCTCTGAAAGCCAATTAGTGCAGCAAACAAAAAGGAAATGCATTCTGCAGACCTTTGAAGTTGCTCAACGGAAGAGGCAGGAGCTGAAGAACAAAATGATCCTATAGATAAATGATGCAGATAAATGATGCACTTGAGAACTAGTTTTATCCCTGCTACAGATACAATCCTTTGGAGACGACACAAAATCTGGGTAACTGCTTGAAGACCACAGAATACTGCCAATCTGCAGAAACACTTTGCAGGTGAACTAGGAATATGTTCAGAATACGAGGGGCTATTAAAGATGGTAAAATGAGAAAAGGAACTAATTATGTTAGTGCGTCCAAATGAGTGCCAAAAATGGGTGGCTACATCAGTCTTCTTTCTACGACTCAGCTCATCCAAACAGAAAATACCATTATCTTCTCAGTCTGTTGTTAAATTTAATTATTTTTAAAGAATTAAATCAAAAAATGCCATTTTTAAAATGTTAACAGTCCATGTCTTAAAATTAACTCGATACAGTTTGTGGTCATCCTCTTTTACTGCCTATGCCTATACCTATGGAGTTCCAGCAGAGCAAGCAACTGACAAAGCTGGCATAAACTAGGGGCAACTGGGGCAACACCAGGAACCTAGCGGTTCAGGTCACACAGCCATTACTCTTGTACCTTTTCTAAACAAAGATTTTTATCCCTTGAAGTTGTATCATGACCCAAGTGCATCTCATAGTCTTCTACCACCTCTCTACTCTCTTACTCCTTCACAGTTAGAGGTAAAACCCCAATCCAATCAAGAACCAAGAAGAAGTTTGTAGTATTCAGTAGACAAAACCACACAGGAGTAATATTCAGCTAGTCCTTACCTCATTCGGTGGAACAATAGCAAAAGGCTGGATGACAGCTGCCAGTGGAATGCGAGCCTGTTTGGCCATATCTGAAGATGATGGGAAGCAGTAGGTAGTACATCGGATATAACGAGGGCTGGCATGGCCTAAAACACCCAACATAGCATGCAGAATGAAAGACTGTTAAAAGCAACCCACCTATCCCAAACACAAACCAAAAAAACCAAAACAACATAAAGCAACAAGTGCATATGCTAGGTTAAAAATGTTGCTTCTTTTCCTTGTATGCAAACATCTGCCCTTCTCTCCTCTTTGTCAGCTCATTGCCCCTCCCTGTGGGTAAATCTTTCCTTGCTGTTTGACTTTAAAGCAAGACCATAAAATAAAATAACATAGATGAAATCCCTAGTGGAAATGTCAACGCTGTATATAATGAAATGATGCAGACTGATACCTACTGTTAAGACCGCCCTAATGAGCTAGCTCTGATTCAGAAACTAGTACACCTGTGTTTAAATCACCGTGTTCATTTAGCTTGCAAAACAGCGTGCTAAAATCACCACACCACTTCTTGGAGCACACTTAGCTCAGTTCCCTCAATGAAAAATTGCTGTGCACTGCAGACGAGCACTGAAAGGCAACAGGAGTTCAGAAATTGACTTACTTATGCTCCTTTTTTAACCATCAAGCTGCACCTATGCTCAGTTTCCCGAAAGGAATTTCTTTGTTCATCAGAACTGCATTACCCTTTTCTCAGATAATGTCAAAACCTCTTGATACGCTTGTACATTTTATATAGTTTATCCAAGCACTGCTGAGTCCAGCATTCACTTAATACCATCAATTTACTCTGTATTAAAATATCAAGTCTGCTATCAAGAGCAGCACATGGAATATTGTACTTTCAGGCTCTAGGCAGAGGCAAAGGCAGATACATCGGCCAAAGGAAAAAAAAATTAAGTAGACAGCTTGTATGCTGCCCCTATTGCTTGAATAGAATTTTCCAAAATTCATATCTTAAAACATAACAGTGTTAGTCTCATTCCTTCTTCTGGTGTCCATCTTTTAAAATTTCAGAAGAATCTCAAACATTCAGTTTAAATTTTTTCGATGTTTTAAGTTAAAAAGAAAAGTTGTCTCAACAATTCATATTAATTTTAAAGGTCAAGAAGGGTACAGGAGGTGTTAATCCAAAGTGTAGGAATTCAACTCTCACTTCTCCCCCCCCCCTTTTTTTTTTTTCTTTAAAGAGAGTTTGCTATTTCATGTCCAATTTAGAGTAAGGAGCATCATTTAGTCTTTTTTTTTTAAAATTTGATTTCATTTAGAAAGACTCCCAAATCAGTAACAAGGACAGTTACCTTGGTCTTGGATTACGCAGTCCGTGGTAACAAGAGGAGGAACCTGTCCTCTTGTGTTTGTAGCGTAGATCTGCCCTCCCCTAGAAGCCTTATCATTTTCAATTACTTGAATCTGATGAATAAGAAGCAAGAACAGTATGAGAAAGGTAAGCCATCCATTTAATTACATCCATAAACAGTTATGCTAACATCTACATCAAGTAACACTATTGACATTATCTTACACAGAGGTGCTACAAACCTATCATAATACAGGCTTCTGAGACACAACTAGAAAATTATACACACAGCTGAGCAGTATAACTCATTTACAACTGCAGCTGACTGTTGGAACTCAGAGGTAACACTACATGTCAGGGTGGATAAGACCTATATACAGTGAACAAATGAGTTTTTAGAGTAAGTATATTGACAGCTAGGAGGACAGACATTTTCAAGAGGTTAGCCAGGAGAGTAGGTGGTGTAATAAGGTCTTTGTTAGTGAATCTGGGATTCCATTTTCCCAGATCAAACTGAAGTGCAAGGTTGTATCACCTTACTCTGATGCCGCATACAGCAGGTTATCTTTTGTATGACTATAGTTGTGCCAGCTGCTGTTCTTCATAAATGAATGTACAGGTAATTGATCAGATTGCAATAGTGGGAGGGGTTAGCCTTCATTCCTCCCAACTAGGCTCCATGCACAGGGTGGTTAAGAAATAAACAATAACCTACATAATATATGACCTTGCTAGCTGAGCTATATTTCAGAACTGCCATTTAGAAAGCAGCAATTTAAACTCCTGAGAAAACGGCCTCCTTGCTGACCATTAGGCAGTATCTCAGCATTGGAGCTCAGCATTTTCATTCTCTAGGTCAGACTACCATGTTGCGAGCTTCCTCCTAGAATGAAAGTAAAGGAGAGCAGTCACAGAAAACTTGCACTTCCTCCCTTGTCATTTCTGCACAGTCCCTCATTACTGTTTAAGTTTGATACTTTTCAGGATATAAATGAAGTTATTTAAAGCTGTATTTTTTTCCACACCATAAATCAGATCACTGAGATAATACCATTATTCCTCCTCTTCCCTCAAAAAAGGTATCTTTTCAGGAATCTGGTTTAGAGTGTAGCTGAACAGCTGTAAGATGCAAAAGGAATAAGACAATGAATTTCTGAAACTGGCTTTGCCACTGCTGCTAGTATCACATGGAACTGTAGCTTTACACTGCACAGGAATTCCTAATAATAGCTAGGGAAGTTCAGAAGCCTCTGTTGGAAAGCAAACAGAGACAAAAAACAAAATTAGTTACATAGAGTCTATTGATCATTGTCCAAGAGGTATTTCCTAACACACTGGAAATAATCTGGGGCCTGTAACTTTTATTTTTCTCAATAAATTTTTTGTATTGCAATTTAAATATACAATACATTCCTCAGAGAGTTTGTTATATCTTCTGCTTGATTACTTTCCCCTGCCTCCTTGGCTTGAATGCTTATTGCTAACTCTTATATTAGAAGGAAAAAGGTTTTGCTCTAAAGAGGTCCACTGGATGAAGAAAGCAAAACACTTTCAGACTTAGCTCTGCAAAGGATCAATGCGCCATGGTATTCTGCAGTTAACTGACCTAAATATATCATTGTTCTTGGAAATAATTGTTGACAAAGCCCAGATGCTAGTTTTCATAGAAGTTGTCAGAGCATGTACCAACCTCTAACATATGTAAGAAAATATAAATCAACAATTACTACAGATAAGAAGTAAATTTATCTGGCAACACTACTGTAATTATATAATGTAAATATAACAAGAGAAATACACATGGTCATACTTATTCCTCATTCTGATTTAGCTTTTTGCCCTTTACAGACGTTGACCCAGATCATGTTTCTTTTAAACATGTCATTTTGATCCTCTCTGTGCTGCTTAAACAAACCTTTTAACCTATTTTAAAATCGCTGTCATAGTCAAGGCTGTTTATTCTACATGTGTAATTGAAACAAGACATCAGTCCATGCTTTCATGCCAGACCTCCTTCTCCCCTTTCACTTTTTCCCTTTTTTTTTTGTAATTAGACAAGACAATTTTGTCCATCTTATGTAAAAAGCACCATACTGAAACACTATGAATGATTGATCAATTAAAGGGATTTGTTAATTATGCACTCACTTCAGGTTTTTTCACAAGGGTTTTCAGTTACATTTAACTTGAAAATTGCTTTTAAGCAGAGGCAATTGCAGTTGTTACATTAACCTCTAAGTAACTATCAACAAGCATTTTTCGAAAATCTGTGGATTTTACATCAAAACTATCACTGGATAAAACAAATAATATTTTCTAGAAGGGCAAAAGAATATCCCAATTTAAGGAAGCAGGGCTGTTCTCTACTAGACAGTGTCAGGTTTTACACAAATGCTTTTCCCTCATCTCAGTGAAACACAAATTCTTTCCCGTACAGCAATACTGCCCCAGCAGAGAAGTGGAAGAGTCCTTCACCCAGGCCAGCTTACAGTGTGTGGTTAATACATTTTTTTTTAAGTAGAAAATTCTAGGTCAAAGCTGCAGTATGTAGCCTGCTTCAAGAATCCTGATTCTCCAAGGACCTTTTGACCTGTTCATGTGATTGCCAGAACCAGTACAGGTGTGTGCATCAGAATGTCTTTTCCCCATGAGCTCAGCACATTTTTTCCCTCTATTTCAATCAGCTCTTCTCAATAAAGAAGTTAAAGCTATTCCTTTGGGTAACAAGTAGCCTGCTTTAATAAAGACAGACACAACCATAACCTTGTTTTCTCTAACACCTTTCTAAGCAGAGGAGACACTGTCCCACCAGTGCATGTTTGGGTGTACTTCAACAGCTGAGCCTTTTCAACCTGTATGAAGCTTATTAAGTATAATATTTAACTATATTCCAAGCTACTAAAATTTTCACAAGGCTGCAGCAACTGGAGGGGTGCTCAGGTAAACAATTCTAGTTGCCTGGGAAACTCCTGAAATCAAACAGTGAAGTAGCTTTTGAACGTGGGACTTCTCAGCATTTCCAGGATTGCAGTTTTAGAGTTCATATACCTGTATTTTGCACAAATCCTACTTAATCATCTATCTGTTGTTAAGTTTAAGCCTTCACTTTCCAGAATGAAAAGGAAAGGTGATAAGCTGCAGTGAATGCAAGTAATCCTTCAGTACTGCTCACTGTCATACTAAGAATCCTCTTGAGAATTCCTGTTAAAGTATTTGGAGTCATGGGTATTTCCCACATTAGGTAAAATTATGAAGCCTCTTCAGTACTAAAATTTATGTTATGCACCAATTTATCCAAAACTGACAGCACAGAGTACAAAACTGTATGTAATTAAGAAATGGCAAAAACTGGGAGGTAACATGTGAACCAAGCCATGTAAGTCCAATTTTCTGTTACAAAAAAACCCCCACCAACTAAAATAAATACATTAGCACTGTCATTCCTTTACGACAGTAAACTTCAGGTGCATTTAAGATAAAAAAAAATTAGTGCTACATTACTTACTGGGCTTGGAATAGAGTCAGGATCAAGTTTCTTCTGCTGCGGACCTGCAAGTTGTGCCGGACCCCCAGGAAAAGCACCAGGATAAGACAGTTGAGATCCTGCCATCTGAGGACCATAGTTTGCTGCAGAGTTACAAATGACAATTCCTTTGAAGTATTTAAGTTGCTTTATCAATTTTTAGCATAAAATTTTGACATACAATTCTTTAGGGTCCCTTCCAACCTGGAAGATTCTATGATTCACTCTTACTCATCTAAATATAACTTTTCCTTCCCTTCTGTTTTCAGCAAGTAAAAGAGATGGATTACTTTAGCCCATGCAGCCTGTGTTTTAAAGTTAAGCATAAGACCAGGTATGACAACTTTGCCTCCAAAGTTTTCAGGTATATGTCAAGTAGGACAGTTAGTAGAGATTACCACAGCTACTCAAACCAGGCCATTACATTAGTGAGAATCTCTCTCCTAACATCAGTCAATGCAACTGGTCCCATTAGCTGGGTTTCTAGTTGTCAAAATAACTGTTTTACTCACCTGTGTAAGGTGAAATAATTGCATTCAGTTACAATTCTTTACTACTATAGTAAAGCATTTGTGAATGCTGCTTATGACAGACAGCACTCTATACCTTTACAAAGTATAAGAAAAACTCCTCTCTGTAGTAAGTTGTGCCAAATAATTCTATTCCTTATCCAAATTAATGTAATTTTTCTTGTTGCAGTCTCAACAGTGCTAAACTTTTGGGCAAAAGCATAACCTGCCTTGAATGTACTGACTGACAACGCAAATCTTTCCATTCCACAAAAAGAGGATTAAATTTTCATTTTTCCAAGTTAGCAGAAAGAACATCAACCAGGAATGGTTGCAGTTCCACCACTGATTCTCCATGCATGTTTTGTTTTCAATTACATAACAAAGATCCTTCCTTACCTTGCTGAGGATGATATCCAGGCCCTGGAGGCTGTCCTGAAAGTTGTTGCAAGTTAGGATTTGGGGGGACAGGTCCAGGGATTCCATCTTGTCTGGCCATAGGAGGCAACGATGGTTGATTCATGTTATTTGCTGGTGGAGGAACCTGTGATCCAGGTGGTAAAGTGATTTGCTGCTGGTTTGGTGGTGGTAGTTGTGGACCCTGAAAAGATGTTGGATGCCCAGAAGACATGCGAGAACTCGGAGTAGTGCCAGGACCTGAGCAAGAAATTATGTCAGCTGAGTAAAAAATGATAACCTATTAACTCTGTGTGGGAGGTTCTACTTTCGCTCAATACCTTTACAACCTATTTGCAATATTGTATCCCATACTGACAATGCTGCATTAGGGGGATTCTGAATGCCTGCTCACACAACAAATCTGACCTCAAAATTTAAGTCTGAACTGATTCAGACATTAAATTTTATTTCTTTTGGCTCTATTTTCAATAAAACCCTGCAGCTGGGGTGGATTGGAAAAGAGAGGGGGAAGCCAGCCTTTGACAATTCTTGACTAAAATACACATAAATCACTATTTACTTTTGAAATAATATTTCCTCTCATAATGTGAAACAACATTCTTTTGCTTAATAACCAATTTTTCTTATGTGGTATGTTTTTGTTAGTCTGCTATTTGCATTTCACCATGACAGGTTTGACGGAAAATAAATCTACGAATTTTATCTGGTTTATAACCATCTTCTGGTTTTGATGCTAAAAGATGAAACATGTGGCAATTATGTTGTACACACTAGGTGGGGAATAGTTTGTTGTTTATAAGATCCAGATTCCAATTAGAATTAAGAGGACCCTGGAAACTGGGTTGGTTTTTTTTGAGACTTATAATCTGTAAATACTTATCACTTCACAAAACTTACATTTTTTTAGTCAAACTTCTCCCCAAAGACACATAAAGCAAAATAATTTTCAAGAAAGCTAAAAAATAACCAAAATTAGGTTTGAAGCAAAAGGACCAATGTGTTAATATACAACTATTGAAATGCATCTTCTGTCAGACACATTGAAAAAAAAAATTCCACATGCAAAACAGGAGCTCAGGTTCTCATCTGGTACAACCAAACATCATTCCAGTAGCTTTACAAGCTGTGAATTTCAGCACTCTGTCAAGCTACACCAACTTAGACTTACAGCTAAGGAAAGAAGAACAAAACACAACATAAAGGCAGAGTTGCAAAGAATCAATGTCAGTGATCTGAAAGGTACATCTGCCTTCCAATGTGTAACAAGATAAGGAAGATTATTTTTTACATAATAGGCAGGAAAGAAAGAAAAAATGCTCTAAACAATATGAGCAGCTATTCCTGAAATGCTCTAGAGGGGTTGGGTCACACCTCATCCTGTATAAAAAGGTCCGAGTTAATTGTGCACTTGCAGTTCAATATCTCAAGGCTGAATTTGAGTCTAAATCAATTTTTCTAAGGTGAAGAAGGCCTAAGTTTTCACAAGCAATTGTACAAACAGAGGGTCAGACCTATGGTAGTTGTGCAGGTTTCATTCAAGTCAAATCAGCAAATCATAAAGCCAGTGTGGGAACAGCGATACAGTACCAGTGCAGCCTAAACTGTTCACCTTTACACATCTTACAAAGATACCAACCACTAGAGTGATCCTCATTTAAAAAATTCATCCTCCTAAACACACTGCCCTCAGCAAAACAAGATGCTAACTAAATTCCACTCCTTTTAAATTAAATGGTAAATTTCCCTCGGAAATACGCAGGACACACAGATATAACAAAACAGAAAATCAGTGGTGGGAAGTAATTTACATGTAAGAATTGCCCGATCACATCTTTAGCTCATGGCTCACGTTCGAGATTTTTTAACCTCAAAATAAATGCAAAGAAAATTAAATGAAAAATTAAACTAAAAGATTTG
Source organism: Tringa tobata (assembly GCA_033628505.1). NCBI lineage: Eukaryota > Metazoa > Chordata > Aves > Charadriiformes > Scolopacidae > Tringa > Tringa tobata. Next base: position 11,193,819 of record JAHREE010000567.1, on the reverse strand, counting down.
GACAAGAAAGAATAAGATAGTTTCAAAATAGAGAGAAACTCTAAAAAGCTGAGAAAAATGAAACCCTGTCTGCGTATTATTGCTCATGCCTTGGCTGTTACTGGCAAGTAACAAGTAATCAACAAGTAACTTGAGAAGTGACTGAGGAGACAGCTTTTACAGAAGGTTCATCAAACATCAATTCAGAATTATCCCAAGAATATTGATTTAAGGAATACGACAGAAAAAAAATCTAAGAACAAATGCAAATGATAGTGGTCAAAGATCTCGTTTTCTGTTTAGATAGAGGTTCAATAAGTTTCTAATTTTGATAGTCTTAATAGCTTTAACTGGGAAAAAGTTAATCAGATCAGCTAAAACTGATTACCATAGCTATTTATCTGCATGCTGTTGAGCTGGTTAGCAAGTTGTGCTGTAGATGAAGTGGACGCAGTATTTGGGTAGGCTGGCTGTGACTGATGACTGTAGGGAGGATAGGAAGGTCCTGTATTGCTTGGAGGTGGAGGGCCTTGAAACCTAAAGGGAAAAATTAGTGCAGTTATGCAAAAAATTATATCAACTAATCATAATTCTACAAGGTTTCACACCTTTTCAAGGGTAGCACTGAAACAATTAATTAGGACAGACAAACTCTCCTAAGAGAGTTTGCTCACATTCTGCTTAGAAAACATATACTTGTATTAAAATAGTCATGAAGCAAAGAGGAAATGCACATTTGTTTAAAAAAAAAAGTACATGCTTGTTTGCATACTTGTTAGAAACAAGGAGGGAGTATGCCATGGCAAAGATAGGGTGGTAAAAACTATATGAAAGCTTGAAGATTAAGAAACACAGGCTTCTGAACACATTGCATCACTCCATCCTGCTTCCAAGCTTATAAATGAAGGTTCCCTACTGGGGATGGGTGAAGAACATTAGGAGAAAAATCTGTGAAGAGAGGAAAATGAAGTGAGAAACTCTTAAGGAGTTTTCTGTAGCAAAAAAAAGAGGGGGGGGGTGTGAAGAGGAAAAAAGCAGCAGCAAGTAGGGAAAAGTTGCTTCATGATTATAAGATACGGAAAAACATGAATGCAAGAAAAACAACTAAACAAAAGAAAGAGGTAACACATGTGTGGTTTATAAAGACATTTTTTACTACACTACCTCACTCTGGAAAAATAAGACCTCAGGCTATCTCCCAAAGATCTACACTGATTTTCCTAGGACCACTTCTAAAACTGAGGAGGGGCCTAGCTATATCAAGAGAAGTAGAATTCACTTTCCTTGGAATTTTGATGTGGAAACTTCCCAGCCTAGAAAAGCAGCTCTCAGTAATTTGGGAATAAAATAAGATCAGGTAAAAAACAGTAGAGATGCAGCTGTCAGGGCAATGACAGGAGGCTAGGAAAGAGAATCAGTATTTTGCTGGGTTGGTCATGTCAACTTTAGTCTGTTCGCCTTGTTGCTGCATCTTCACGACAACAACCACTTCTCCCTATGCATTAATACGTTGTCTTTTACAATTGATCACCAGTCTTTTTGGGACCTCCCTTACATAGTGAAAACACACAGGCAAACAACAGATTTACCTATTTTGATGCCTAATAAAATATATACATGACTTTATTTGAACACAAATAACTATACAACAACTAAAAAGCACCGAAGCAGATTAAAACTAAAAATGCTGTCAAGTTCACCAAAACAGCTATAATTTCACCACTCCTGGGAGGTGAGCAAAATAATTAACACTTGACAGAATTAAATAAAAGAGCAAAGCATATTTACCCACTTATAGCTACCTGCAATATAACCACTGTGTAAAGCTTGGATATTGCCTTGTATAATCATTTTTCCAAGATTTCTCTTACAGCTTTCACCTGTCCCTATTTTCACCCTCCCCTACTCCTGTCTCCTTCACTTTTTCCTGTGAGCTCTGGAGACAGGAAAATAGCACTTCAAATAAATTCTTCAACCTCATATCGAAGAAAAAGAGTAGCAGTCATCCATCTGAGAGGCAAGAATAAAACTGTATTATAAAACGTCTTTAAAGCATCCTATGGAGCCTTGGCTATGATCCCACAACAAGGAAGCAAAGACATCCTAACAAGGCGGAGACAGAAGTACAGAGACATGCACTAGCTTCTAGTTAAAACTTGCTCCCAACTATTAATTTTTAAAAAACAACTTCTTGGTACCTCACAACAAAGAAGAATTAAGACATCAGAAAGTAACTAAAAAAAAAAAACAATGTTATGTCTATATCAAACAGCACTTAAAGCACCTTACTGATGCTTTGAAGCAATGGGTCTAAGAAGAAATAATAATTAAAAATAAAACAAACAACGCATGATAAAGACCTGACTTGCTGTAAAATGGAACTTAATGAGACTAAGAACACACTGATCTGGCAGTTTAACACCACACAGGGAAATGAACTAAAATATCCAGTTCAGAATTGGAATAAGTCAGAAATGCTGAAGATAAAAGGGATGCAATACTTAAATGTCAGTGAAGCAGCCAAAAAGAGGTAACAGAGGTCAAATAGCTTAGGTCTCATTTATTAATTCTTGTCACCTGTGTGGCTGTTGCCCTGGTGCACTGGGCCCATTTTGGAAGTTGTTCTGGCTGAATTGATGTGTATCAGGTGGTGGAGGCCCAACAGGAGCTGACGTTCCAAAAGGCACAGTTGATTTCGACACACCTGCAAAAAATGAAGTACTTCTATGTAAGAACCCTGTAAGAAAGCACAAGATCAACAAGAAATACAAGTGTACACCCCCCCTGCTCTAGCAATAAGAATACTGTCTCTAGGTTACCCTGCTTGAGCAGGGGAGTTGGACCAGATGACTTCCAGAGGTCCCTTCCACCCCCAGTCATTCTGTGATTCCATAAGCAAGGAAAGATTTTTCATCAGGTATAGAAGCACATATGAAAACGAACAGATAGTAAAAAGGAAGCAAATAGTAGCTGGTAACTTTCCAGCAAAAGAACTCAAGAGGAACAAGAAGAAAGAAATAAGAATGAACAGATCCTGCGATTCATTTTGGGATACTGGTAATTCTCTGTCACCTAGTTATCTTTATAGGTAGAAGCAAGAGGTCCCTTTGATTTCAGAAAGAAATGGTCAGAAAGGAAATTTGGAAGAACCTTTAAAAAAAAATAAAAATGGCATCCATATGTAGAACCAGTAAAGCTATGCTAAAAATGGTTCTTAATTCAGATCTAGAACAGTGACTGTGAAGAGACTGTAATTTACGTAGACAGCAGCGCTGAACAAACAGCTCTTCAACCTGTATTTCTTGAATTATTTTCCTTTAAGTTACTCTAACTTCAAAAATTTGTTTGGTACCAAAACTGGTATTTTTCCCAAGTGTTCTAATAAGCCAATTACCAGAAGCAGTTCTATCTCCTGATTATGCACTAGATTAAGGTAACACAACTCCTGCTGTCTTTAAGAAGTTTTAGAGAAACTGGGTAACACAATTTCTTTTTTCTGTTTTCATGATAATGCAAAAACCAAGGAC